>PVJH01025616.1:0-31229 GCA_004026705.1 Nesogale talazaci
GGGCGGGGGGTGGCTAGGGATGGCAAGAAGCTGGGTCCCAGTTCCAGTCCCTATGCGCTCAGGCGCTATCCGATAGCCACACTATACCAAAGCAGGGCACAGGGTAAAGCAGGAAGGGAAAAGGACCTGCGGAGGAAAACTGTGCGAAGCTGATTAGGCCGATATCCAGGGCCTACACGTTCAGGGACTCTCGGATCACCACACTCTATCAAAGCAGGGCGCAGGGTAAAAGCAGGGAGGGAAAAATGCTGGGGGGGAGAATGGCGCATGGCTGATCGGCCGAATTCCAGGCCCTCCGCTTTCAGGGACTGTCCGATCACCACACTATACCAAAGCTGGGCGAAGAGTAAAGGCAGGGAGGGTGGAGGGCCAGAGGAGGTAGATGGCGTGAAGCTGATCGGCCAAATTCCAGGCCCTACACATTCAAGGACTGTCGGATCAACGCGCTGTACCAAAGCAGGACGCAGAGCAAAAGCAGGGAGGGCCAGGGGGAGGGAAATGGCACAAAGCTGATCAGCCAAATTCCAGGCCCTCCGCGTTCCGGGACTGTCCGATCACCACACTATACCAAAGCTGGGCTCAGGGTAAAGGCAGAGAGGGAGGAGGGCCAGGGGGAGGGAGATGGCGTGAAGCTGATCGGCCCTATTCCAGGCCCTACTCGTTCAGGCACTGTCTGATTACCCGTTCAACACAGGCCTGCTATACCAGAGCGCCCGCGGAGGAAAAGGGAGAGAGGAAAGTTAAGGGTAAAGTAGGATGGCGCGCAGCCGAAAAGGCACCACCGCTTCGAGTACGATCCAAACCTATTGCCAGCCACACAGGGGCGGCGCACGCTCTCCCACAGGGAGAAACAGGCCCCTATCCCTTCCCACACTCCACAGGGGCAGCTCCCAGCAAGGTGGAGAGCCCGACTACTTGGCCTTCCCCACGACCCAGGCCAGGGCAGGGTGCGGCACAGGGAGATGGCGGCTCCCTCTGAATGGACCTCAGTCATGGCGGGAGCCGGGCCGCCAACCAGGCAGGGAGCAAGTCCGGCCACGCGGGTGCTGGAGGCAGTCCCGGCACCGGTGCTGGGTACCCCAGCCCAGACAGTCAAACTATCACTGTTTGGGGTCTGGATGGTTGCAGGTAGGGAGCCGAGCGCAGTCGCTGCTTGCCCCTGCACGGAGGGACCGTGGGAGACGAGCGGCTCCTCCACGTGGGAGTGGTGAGTGGGCCTCTGCTATGTTGTAATCGGAAATTGTCCTAGTACGCCCCACAGCCTGGCCCTCCTGTTCCTGGGCTGCGGTCAGGCGAGACGATGGACTGGGGGAGTCACAGTCCGATGGGGAGCAACACTAAGGTCTCGCTGCCGGCGGGAAATCTCCGATATAGAGACTTAGCTCCCTGGGCTCAAGAAAAAGGCGGAGTGGGGCAGGGTCCCCTCCTGGGTTGGGAGGCCCACTTGTAGGGACCTTTCCACTCACCAGAACTCTTCCCCTTGACCCCCCAGACACCAAACTCACCGGAGCTCCAGGTACGGGCTGCTTACCTCGGCACCATCTTGACCTCTCTCGATTATATTACTTTATATCTTATGAACCCAGGCTGAAATTCTGATAACTTCCCATCAAGGTACTTTTACAACCTTTGTATGATCTTCATCAATTTTTCACTTGCATGTGAAATTAATTATATTACTCTATAATTTGAACATTTTGTTGGGTTCCATTTCTTTGGAATGAGTACATATATGGATCTCTTCAAGTCATTTGGCCAAGTAGCTCTCTTCTAAACACATAGAAGACTGCGTGTTTTCAGTGCTTCATTAGCTAATTGAAACACTCAACTAGCTATTTATCAATTCTTGGAGACTTGTTTTGGCTTAATGCTTTTAGTGTAGTTTGTAATTCCTCCCTCAGTACCTTTATCTTGCTAATATGAAACCTTTTGAAATGGGTGAATGTCTACTAGTTTATTCAAGTAAAGTGACTCCATGTATTCTTTTCATCTTCTTGTGATCCTTACTGCATCATTCAATATTTTGCCAGTAAAATCCTTCAATATTGCTATTTGTAGTTTGAGTTTTTCTTGATTATACTTAAAAATATACAGAGCATCTTCTCTCCTTTGTTGGTATCCTAACTCTAAGTCTTTGTAAATTGAATTATAATATTTGACTTGATCGTTTCAAGCTATAATTTGAAATTTTCTTTCTGGTCTATGATTTCATTGTTTCTTCCATTTAGTTTACACACTAAACACTTATGAGCAATTTTCAGAGTCTCCTTACATCCACATTTATCTTTTTTTTCTTTCCTTAACTTTATTTATTTACTTTTTACAAATTATTTTATTGAGAGTTCATGCAACTCTGATCACAATTCATCCATGCATCCATCCATCCACACATCCATCCTATTTTTCCAACAATGGAAATGTGACAATACACTTGAACTATAAATGGAAAATACAGAAAGAAAGTCAATTATATCTGTGGCCAGTAAAAGAGGAAGATCAGTGTTAGTAAGTGGAATCAGGCCATAGAATTACTGTGGAACATAACTTTAATTGCTCAAATGTAAGTTCAGGTTGGGGTCTCGTCCAGCGCGACCCTCAAGTGGGGGACCTTAGGGAGCAACGAACCTGGATGAAGAAAAGACACAGAGACGGGGAGCCAGACAAGTGCTGACCAAACTCCGTTTATTCAAGGCTCAGCCAGCAGTATTTATCTCCAAGCATGAGAGGGAGTAGAAGGCACACATTCCATTCCAAATATGGTGTGCTTTTAAACCAATGAACATTCGGTGTAACACCTAATGGCAGTAAAGGTCCATTACTTCTGGCTATCAGGGAATTGTAGCCGCCAGGGGTCTCAGGGCGGCTAATGCAATCAGGAAACTGCTCAGTTTGGCTACGTCCGGAATCCTGGCCTGGGCGTTCACCAGCCCCCAACAGGTCCTCCTTTTTTGTTTTATATAAAAAAACCAAGCAGGAACTGCGCCTGTCTTAGCTTGTCAAACATCAAGCATCACCTTTACCCGTCATTGATCGATGGAATGCACTTCAGTTAGTAGCAAACCAAAGTCTGTCTTAGGTTGGTATGTCTGACCTTACCCGTAGGAGAGTGGTACAGACACTGCCTTTTCTGGGGAGAGGGTTGTGGGCAGTTACCTCTATGATATAAGGCATGCTTCTCAGGGAGTTGGGGAATGAGTAATGGATCCTCCCCTGCGATAAGGTCTCACACCCCTGATAGAGACTCAAACTCTTCTGTTAGCCGTGGCTCTGTTATCCCCCTTTCGCTTGGCAAAGAGACTATGTGACCTGTGAGGGCAGATGACAGCCCAGCAACCAAGGAACCATGGGAGCGAGCTGAGGATCATAATCGAGGAGAAGTCCACACTCTCTAAATATGCGTTTCCCAGGCCCAGTGGGGGGTCCTCATAATTTTCCCCCATCTCCAGGCTCTCCAGGCGATGGTAGTGCACCTGAATGGGTTTGGCCTGGACTGATTCAACCTGCTTTTTTACAAAAGAAATAAATTTGTTAAGAATGCATGGTCCAAATGTTAACAAAAGAGAAGTATTAGGAGGGGTCCAAGCAAGGTGGAGACTAGGGTGGTAAGCTAGGGTGAGTGATTGAACCATGATTCAAACCATCCCTCTTTAGATTCCCGTTCCCGTTTATGCTTGGCGAGGCCTTCCCTAACTTTGGCCATTGATTGTTTTATAACACCGGAGTGGTCCACATAAAAGCAACACTCCTCTCCTAAGGCAGTAAACAATCCACCTTGCTGGAGAAAAACCAGGTCCAAGCCTCTACGATTTTGTAGCACTACTTCAGATAAGGAGGTTGACGAGTGTTCTAAGTGTGAAATAGACTGTTCCAGTCTAGCTATGTCCTCATCTATAGCTGCTCGAAGACTATCAAATTCCCGGTGTCGGATTGCCAAAGAGGAAATGCCGGTCCCTGCCCCAACAAGCCAAGCCCAAAGAGAGTGGCCAACGTTATAGCCGTGAAGGGTTCCCTCCTTTTTCTAGGTAACCCAACTCCGTTTCCCCCGGCAGACCATGCAGTATACATTTCCTCTTCCTGATGATAGATGATCCTTGGGAAAATTACAATCATGACACAAAATTCCTGAGTTACATTAAAAACCCTCAAATTAATGCAAGGTGTTAGACCGGACAAGGAACAGATCCACCAGGCATCAGAGCGCGGAAGAAGCCTATTATGGGTGGAAAAATAGGGTTGAATGAAGGCTTTGAGCACAAAGGCGCGCATAAGTGGATGATGGCACCTTGCCAACGCTAAGACCTGTGCCAGTGACTGTCTGCAAGGTTAATCCCAGTCCCTCACAGGACCAGTCACACGAAGCAGGGGCAGCTTCTGAGGAAAAGTTAAAAGAGGAGAATAAACCTACTGCCTCATAAAAGGGGGTCTAATATCATAGCAAAGCCAGCAGGCGTAAGTAGCATTAGGGGCAGTTTGGTTAAGGGCATCATAAGCGGCAAGTAACATTTTCCACAAGGCGTCCAGAGGTGCCTCAAGGGTAGAAAAGGTTCTAACACCCTTGGTGGGGGCCGCTGGAGCAGGGGAAGGAGGTGAGGAAACATTAAAGGAGGGGGTAAGGCGTGGAGGTAGTCTAGTGGACAAGGGAGGACGCTGCTTTTCTCCCAAAACCGGATTTGAAAGGAGGACCTGTTTTGGAAGGAGAAACTTGTGGACATGTGGAGGGGGGTTAAATGCGATGTCTGCACTCTGGAGAACAGGATACAGGGGTGCTCGGCATATTTCCCATGGCTTAAGGTCAGTCCGTTCATATACCTGGGGTGGGGTTAAAAAAAGAGAGCCCCTCCCTTTGGGGTGTCAGCAACCTGGAAGTAGAATGATGGGGAAGGGATTTCTCCATCTCTTCTGTGTTCTTCCTTCTCCAAAAGTGGCTGCATTCTTCTGAGGAGAGTTTATAAGCTTTATTTTGCAAGAATGCAAACATATGTGCCTTTTCCAAGCAATTATAGAAACTGGATCCTGAACACAATTTCCATTCTCCTTGGATCTTTCAGGATCAGCTTTCTCTGTAGGAGTGAATGTGTATTTACCTGCCTTAATTTTGTTACAATTTTTTTACAAAGGAGAAAAACCTTTTGATTAAGGTTATTAGACATAACTTGTGACATAATAATATTTCTCTTCTCTCCCTTCTGTAATAATAAAGATTTTAAGACCTTATAACCAGTATCAGGAAGTTTTCTTGATTCCAAGTCAGTGAAACTTGCTAGGTCACTGTTATGTAGATTTTGGCTGTCAGCTCTCAGAGAAGTGGGGAAGCTAACCAATTGCTCTTTAGCGAACTCTGAATGATTTAAAATTCTGCACAAACTGCTAACAAACTTATTTAATTGTAGAAGTAACTTATCAAACAGATATTCTTTCTCTAATCTTACCAATAAAGTTACAGGTTTGATTAAGCTGTATTGCCCCTCAGGCTTCCCATACTGTAATATAGTACAACCTTGCCCTAGCCTGCAATAGGCTGCTTCTGGTATGTTATATGGGGGCGGGAAGTTCGCGAGACCTAGCGTAGGGGGCCAATCAGGTTTGTGGTAACGTGATGCCGCCTCCTCCATCTCGTCCCAATTAGTTTCCGGATTCCCGCCACATGGCAAGCCCCGTGAAAGCGGCGGAGAGTTGGAAAGAGGGGGGATGTCTTTGTCTTTCTCTTTCTCTTTGTCTTTCTTAAGGTCGCTGAGAGACGGATAAAGTGAAGTTGCCAGAGGCGCCACTCCTGTCTCAGAAATGACAGAAAAGGAATCTTTTTCCTTAGATTTCTCTGGAGTAGTGTCAGGAGGTGGAGATAACGAGCAAACGGGCTGTGCTCGAGAGGGGGGCAAACGGGCTGTGCTCGAGAGGGGGGCTGACTACTTTTATATTCAGCCTTTAAATAATTACGAGATAGGGACACAACCTTCGAAATATCAGAGTGCTAATGACTCATTTGCAAAATTTCTTGGATTGAGGACCACAGATTGTAAGCATCGACAGAGACTTTGGCTGGTCCGAATGTTTTATAATAGTCTTTTAAACAATCTCTCACTCGCATCCAACGTTTTTCATCAATGGTCCCCTCTTTGGGAAACCAGGGACATACATCATTTAAAAACTGAAAAAATTTTACCAAATCTTTTTTCTTAACCCTAATCCCTCGTGTCTTAAGGGCAGTTTTAATACCACTTATGAATTGCTCCTGTGCGGACAAAGTTTGCCCCATTATGAATTCACTGCCTGTACTTACCTTTCGAGTGTCACTATCACAAGCGGGCTGACTGCGTGGAGCCCAATGCGAATCCCGACTCACAGGAATCTGCGGCGGATTCAATGCGAACTCCGATACTCCACTGAGACGCGAGTTCAGATGCACGGGTGGCCACCCTGTCAAGGCAGTGTCCGGGAACGTCGACTCCTGTCAGCCATCCACGTTGGGCGCCAGTTGTGGGGGTCTCGTCCAGCGAGACCCTCATGTGGGGACCTTAGGGATCGACGAACCTGGATGAAGAAAAGACACAGAGACGGGGAGCAAGACAAGTGCTGATCAAACTCCGTTTATTCAAGGCTCAGCCAGCAGTATTTATCTCCGAGCATGAGAGGGAGTAGAAGGCACACATTCCATTCCAAATATGGTGTGCTTTTAAACCAATGAACGTTTGGTGTAACACCTAATGGCAGTAAAGGTCCATTACTTCTGGCTATCAGGGAATTTCAGCCGCCAGGGGTCTCAGGGCGGGGTCTCAGGGCAGCTGATGCAATCAGGAAACTGCTCAGTTTGGCTTCGTCCATAATCCTGGCCTGGGCGGCCACCAGCCCCCAAGTTCACAGACCCAAAATTGGACCTTGATGAGCTGTAGGATGCCATCAAGAGCATCATTCATGAAGAAAGTCAGACATCAAAGACTCAGAGTAAAAAATCATAATGTGAATGGGTGGGAGAGGGAGTGCAGTGTGGAAGCCCAAAGCCAAAATAGGAATTTTCTAATTAGGCAAAGCAGGTCTTGCAAATTTATATCAAGGGTAGTTGGATTTGTTTCTGTCACCTAGGCCATGTTTTCTTACTGCTTCTCCTAACTTGTTTCAAATTTGTTTATTTTACTGAATTGCTAATTATATTAACACATCTTGTTTGCAAAGTCTGACCCATCTCCAAATGAATTCATTGATAGAATTATTCAACTTCTGGGCTGAGCCCAGGTGGTGTAGTGGTTGTGCGCGGGACTGCGGCCCACTGGGATGGAGGTTCAGTTCCAGCAGCGGCTGCACAGGAGCAAAGGCTGGGCCTCCTGCTCCCACCACCTGAGGGCAGTGATGCCCCCCCCCCCCCCCCCCCCCCCCCCCGCAAAAAAAAGAATTGTTCAACTTCTTTATCAGCAACTTTGGTCACTGATGCATAATTCTGAATTGCAGTTATATTTGATTGGATTTCTGCGAACATGGATAAATATAATTCTATCATAGACAGCATTGCCCTTTGAGATAGGTCTTGAAATGTTGTTTTTTGAGATGAATATAAAGTAATTTTTCATCAAAATGGTATTGCTACCATAGAACTAGCAGACAGGAAAACCCACAAGGATAATTTTGTTCTATCCAGTAGGATTTCTTTGAGTTGGAAATAAATTCATGGAAATTTAGCAACAAGATTACAGGTAGTGCCTACTTTTCTAACTCTTAATTTAATGCCATTTACTATGTCATCCTTCTTAATTATTTGCTTCTAGTACAGTAAGAAAACACTAAAACAATTTTACTTCTAATTGCTATGTTACTTAACAGTTTGGAAAAAGTTATATAGAATTAAATGTAATATAGTAACATGCTAATGTTATTATCAGTTAAACTTAAACATAATAATCAGGCTTGCAGCAGCAGCTCCCCAAGGGCAAAGCTAGGCCTCCAACTCCCACCAGAGGGCAGTGATGCCCAAACAAACAAACAAAAAACAAAAACAAAATTAAACATAATAATCATAGAATATACCAAATTAGTTAAAATAAAATAATTAATTAAAATAATTAATTTCTATATCACAAAATACTGTCTAATCCATCATAAGTAGAGCACAAGGAAACATTGCCCTGCCCTGTTTCATCCACACAATTGTTATGTTTTGCCACATTGTTACAATCAGTGGATAAGTCTATAGCATGTAGGTTGCATCTCTTTTTCCCTGACTTTCTGTACTTTGAAGCATGATGTCTTCTTTCAGAATATAGTTTCTCATAAGATAGTCTCCCATTGTCTCTACAAAATGTGAGAGAATATCTCACCATGCATGCTTCCAAGGAGTTGCTGGATGTACTTTTTCCAAAGCAGATATTTGTTTTTCTGAAAGTGAAAAGTAATTAAAGGGAAAGAAGCACAATTTATTGGACATCCATATTTCCTTTAATTAAGCTTGACCCTTAAACTAAAAAATCCAACTAACCAACCAGCAAACAAAAAAATAGAAATCAAGCAAACAAAAACTATTGAAGCCACACTTTCTTTCAATATGTTAAAATGCCTGTGATTTCCTTAACAAATATACAAATAAATATAACAGAAGAATTCAGCTTCATTTGTCAATGACAACTCTTAAACAATTTAGTAGATTTTTAAGATTGTTACTACAGAATAGCCCATTTAAAATGTTCAGAAGTTTTGAAATAAAAGAATATTCTTTGAAGTCAAGTTTTTATGATGGATTACTGATATGAATAGAAAAAGCAAATCTTTATGAATTGCAGGTAAATTTTGCATCCTGTATTACAACTCTCATGCTGTGCTTTGCCTACGATTGCTAGCCCAAAGGCATCATTTTGAGTTGAATCATATTGTTTAGAAGTAGTAACTCTGGCTGCTCTCCTCTGAAACAATCAGTAACTCACAGATCACTTTGACAGGAAAGAAAGGAAATAGGAAGATGTAATTGAAATGTTATTTTTTTCTGACATTTTAAAATATTAACAGGAAAGAGGTTGAGAATAGTCTGAATAAATTTATACTGACTTTTATGAAATTCCTTAGTATGTATGTATATATATATATATATATATATCTTGAGTCCAATAAGTTAAAGTAAATATATATTTTCAAGTATCTGTTGAAAAGTTCAAATGTGGAATAAAACATTATATAGCATACATTAAGTATAACTTTCATATAAGTGACATCTGTTAATATTAATAAGCTGAATGCAAAGTTATATTATGTATCAAAAGTGATGATTCCTCTACTTTGTTAACTCTTTTGTCAATAAAATTAAATGTAATTAATACATGTAAGTTGAATTCACTTACATAAAGAGATGGAGTTTGATTATTTAATACCTTTCAAGGCTTTTAATGTCTTTAATCTAAATCTGATAGAGGTTATCAAAGGATTAAATCTTAAGAGAGATTGTTTTCTTCCTTCTAAAGATAAACAACACACTTAAAATCACTGAGTTTTGAGGAAAGATATTTGGTTCTCAAAGCCTGAACTGTTTGTTCATGGAGTTTAAAGGGTAAGAGAGTATAAATGAAAACTAATCTGGAGAGGATAGTGTACAGTTTAAAATCCTAGCTATTACATTTGCCCACGTCTGTATCTTGCACATGCTTTTTCACATGTCCATGCCATTATTTATTTTTTAAACCATTAAAATATGAAGTTATGTGAGTATGTCACTTGTTATTTCCAAATTTCTATGTCAAGTATAAAATTGCTAAATACTGCAGACTGAGTATTGGTCGCTCAGATAATCAATTTCCAATTCACATTGTCCTAAAGTGGATAGCCATATAAATAACTCTTGGTATGAGAATTAAATAGACTAAGGGATAAAGTACACGCATATATTTTGACCAAATTAAGTGCTTCAGCATACCTTGTATTTGTTTTGAAACATGCTTCAGGATAGTAAAAAATGACTGGCTAGCTAGTCCTTTTGACTTCTGTATTCTGCAGATAACTGTTCCCCGTAAGGTTTACATGACTGTCAGAAGCAGACAGGCAAGGAACCTCTAGGTGATTTTGAGGCTTCCTTACTCAAGCTAGGCTTCAAAACTTTAAAATTACTTTTAAAATATTACCAACTCTTAAATGCAGCAAGTATATGTAAATTAAGGTTAGTATGTTCAAAAAGTTCACGGGGGAAATAAATTATTATTCTTTAGGTGAAGATGGTGGTGTTTGGGGGCACTGTCAGCAGTTATGACTCTAAGTCACCCTATGTTCAACAGAGTGAAATCGTATCTGGTCCTGAGTCATCTTCACAATCATTAATGTTTGAGCATAACTCATCGTTGTAGTCACTATGCCGACCCATCTCTTCAAGGTCCTTTTTTTCTCCTCTCCTTTTCTACTTTTCCCAACATGGACAAAAAGTTGCAGAGTTTGGTCACTCTTATAACATGTTCAAAGTAGACAAGATAAAGTATCAACATCCTAGCTTTATGGAACTTTCTGATTATATTTATTCCAAGACTGATTTGACTTTTTTTTCTAGCAGTCCACAGTACTTTCAATATTATTTACAAATACATCAATTGTTCTTCATTGTTAGTCTTCCTTTTTCATTGTCCCACATTCTCATCTATATGAGTCAATGGAAAAGTCCGTGGTTTGGTCAGGCACATCTTCCTCTTCAGAGTGATAGCCTTACTGTACATAATTTAAAATTGCTCTTTGTACTTCTGTCTTAATCACTGCAAACTGCTATATCAGTGGCAGCAAGTAAAGGTAAACTCTGCTTAATGTTGGAGGACACTGCATTTAATATGCCCCAGAATTTCTCACTCCAAACAAGATTTCTATTTATCCCAAATAAGCTATCTTGACTTCAACTTTACATTGGGTTTTTAAACTGTGCATACTGCCTTTTCAGTCTTCCACATAATAAGTATTTCTTCCATAACAATCTAAATGTATACTGAGGAAAATTTCTGATTTCTAGGTATCTATGACAAGTTAAACATAACTGTAAGTGCTATAGCAAAGTGTGGTGAAGAAACCAGATTGCGCCTGACTATCAGAAAGAAGAATGCATGGGGTCTTAAAGTTTTGTCTTAAAATAAGCAGTCATTTCAATAAGGTACAAACCAAGACCTTTGGGAAAAAGCAGAAAAGTCTGTGTGACCCATGGATTCTAAATGGTAAAATCATAATCTGAAATAAAGAATTATATTAGAGTTTAATTTGTAAAACTCAATTTGCAGAAAATAGTGGTGGCAATGTAAGCCAAAAATTGATGATCATAAGGATTGAATAGTAAAGGAAATGGAAGAAATAAATAAAAATTAGAGCTGAAAAGAAAATTTCAAAGGACAGTTTCAGAAGTACTATATTATTTGAAATAAGCATAGACCTATAATTCAAAGCTAAAAGAAAGAATATGCTCAGCAAATCTTACACTGAAAGAACTCAAGAAAAGATTAAAATCTGAAGTTACAATTCCAACAAAATTTGACAAATTATTAAAGGATGTAAGAAGCATTAAAAGAAAATTAGAAGAATACACAGTTGCCATATAAAAAAGAACTTGTGCTCATTCCACCATTTCAAGAGGCAGCATTTGAGCAAGAAGCTGGTGAAAGAAGGTGTCCAAACTGCACTGAAGGAATAAGGTAAAAGCAAGTCTCCAGGAATTGATGAACTATCAACTGAAATAGTTTCAACAAGCCGAGGAAGTAATGAAAACACTTATTCACCAAACAGGGGAATTTACAAAATAGCTACTTTGGCAACTTATGAGTTGAGATCTGGATTTGTATTAATTCTAAAGGAAGGAGACCTCACACAATGAACAAATTAGAGAACCACGACAATATCAATTGTCAGTAAAATGTTGCTAAAAATCATTCAATCACATTTGCTACTTTACATTGATAGGGAGTGACCAAAAAATCAGTGCAGATTCAGGAGAGTACTTGAAACAAGGGTTATCCTTGCTGCTGACAGAAAGGAGATAATATCAGAAAACTTTTTGTCATTGTTGCTAGGGAAATTCGAGTCCTTTCCAAGTCATCGCAACCATAGGCACAACAGAACAACATGCTGCCTGGTCTTGTGCTATTCTCTCAATTTTCCCTATGCCTGAGTCCACCGTTGCAGTCACTGTTTCAATCCAGTGGATTGAAACACTTCTTGAGGCTTCCTCTTTTTTTATTTTCCCCCTCACTTTGCCAAACTTCTCTCCTCTTCCAGGGATGGGCCTACACTGGCAGCATGCCTGAGCATGTAAGACACAGTCTCGACAACCTTGACTTCATGGAGGGGTGGGGTTATACTGCATCCAATACAGATCTGTTTGTCCTTTTAGGAGCAGGTGGTACTTTCAGTATTCTTAACAGCACATTCCAAATGCATCAGTTCTTCTTTGAACTTCAATGTCCATTCAATGTCCTGTTTTCACATGCATATGAAGCAATGGAAAACAGCATAGCTTATTTAGACAACAGTTAATCCTAAAACTGACATTCTTGATTTTCAGTACTCTAAAGAGGTCTTGTAAAGTAGATTTGCCTATAACCACTCATTTTTTTAAAATCTCTGGAGTGCTGTTTCCATGATCATTTGCTGTGGATCTGAGCAAGACAAAATCCTTAGCAATTTAATGTTATCTCCATTTACCACTTATTAGGTGAGAGAATTTTTGGTGTTCTTGATTGATAGTGAGTCATGATGCATACTGAAGCCTGAGATTCTTCATCTTCATCAGGAAGTACTTCAAGTTCTCTTCATTTTCAACAAGCAAGTTTGGGTCATCTACATAACATGGGTTGCCAATAAGTCTTACTTTAATCCTGATGTTATATTCTTCTCAATATAATCTAGCTTTTCTGATGATTTTACTCAGCATACAGATTGAATAATATGCTGGCAGCATTCAATGGTGATGCACATCATTCCTCAGTCTATACCATACAATATTACCTTGCTATGTTCACACAGCTGTCCCTTGATACGTGTGCAAGTTATACACATAAGCTTACGTGCATAGTCATATTTTATTTTGCTAAAGAAATGCATTTTCTATGAAAAGTCCTCGGTCTTCCAAAATTTGATTATGATATATGATATCTCCAGTTTCATCTCTATCACCAAGTGCATATTTTAAGGTAGTACTTCTTTTTTTTCACCTTTTATATTCTATATACCAATAACTTCAAATGAATGTTGACTTCATTTTTAATCAATTTAAAACTGAAGTCATTGGTAGAATCCTCTTTTTTTTTTTTTTTTGGCGGGGGCTACCCCTGCCCTCTGGTTGGAGTAGGCGGCCAAGCCTTGGTCCTGGAGAGCTCCTGCTGCATTTGAACCACCAACCCAGTGGACTGCAGTCCTGCACACAACCATTGCGCCACCGGGGCTCAGTGCAAAAGATGTTTGTGGGGTTCTTTTTAGGGGGGCAAGGGGGGCATCACTACTTTCTGGTAGGAGTAGGTGTGGTAACTCCTGCTGGATTTGAACTGCCAACCCATTGGGCCTCAGTCCCGCACTCAACTACTACGCCACCAGGGCTCAGCCCTGGAAGAATCCTTTACTATCTGCTGTTATATTCATTTTTCAAATGTATCAGACTGCAGACAGCTTTGCAATGAATACGATTCCAGACCACTTCATTTTGTTCATGCTCAGCTTATATATGAATCAAGAAACAATTGTAGATAAAATCCAGGAAATGGTATATGGTTTTAAATCTGAAAATGAATGTGTTCCAGGCTGGTATCCTTTCATCAAAATTATTTAACCTGTAAGTGTATCAATTAATCAAAGAATTTGGATTATCTGAGAAAAATGCAGTCTCTGGTTTGGGGGGAGTCTCATTAATAACTTTTGATATGCAGATAACAAACACACTTTACTTTCACAATGACTTGCCTGTCTTTTTGTCCTACTATGGCGGCTGTGTGTTGCTGTCATGCTGGAAGCTATGTCACTGGTATTTTCAATTGCAGCAGGATCACCTAAAGTGAACAGCTTTCAGGAATAACCTTAGACTAAGAACAGGCCATGAAGAATGAATCAGTTGGCCACTTCTAAGGAACTAGCCTCTGAAAACCTTAGAACCACAAATCTGTCAGATACAGAAAATCTAATGAATAGAAGTAGAAAATTGTCAGAAATAGTGCCAAAAGATGAGTCTCCTGGGTCAGAAGACATTTAAACTATGACTTAGGAAAAACTACCTTCTCAAAATAAAATGTAACAGACCTCTATAAATAGAGCCAATCTTGTGGTTTTAAAGCCCTTGGGACCTTTCTTGTTGATAAAGCATGATTCCACATGAGCAGACATAGCTTTAAACATTTACTAGTGGCTAGAACTTGGAATGTCTAAGATACAAATCTTAGAATATTAGAAATCTCAAAAAATGAAATAGAACACATATATATTGATATCCTAGGCAATCATGAACTGAAACAAGCTGGTATTTGTAATTTTGAATTAGAAAAAAACACATGATTTACTATGCTAGGAATGACAGATTTATAGCCAAAAATAAAACTTCAAGATATATCTTGATGTAGTGTTTTTTTTTTCTTTTGTTTTTTGGCATCACTGACTCTGGTGGTCGTGGGCACTACCCAGTGCCGCTCCTGAGAGCAGCCGCTGGATTTAAACCGCCAAGCACATGGGCCGCACTCAACCACTTACGCCACCAGGGCTCAGCCCTTGGTGTAGTGTTGACTGTGATCTCAATCAATACAGTTATTGTTCAAATTTATACACCAGCACAAAAACTGATGATGCACAGCATTGTGTGAATCTATTCCCCAAGAACCTTTCAACATGTTGAAAACATGTAGGCTACAGCACATTCCACCCAAGTGATAATATTTTCAATTCCCTCACATGTATGTTAATGTTTGGTCATTAAATAAGGGAGATCAAAGAATCATCAATATATTTCGATTATATTGGGCACAACAATATTAAAGGTACCATGAAGTGCCAATGGAACAAAAAAAAATATGCATCTGATAATTACAGCCAGAAAACTCCTTAAGACAAATTTACTGTGGCATCTTCTCAAGTACATGGGTCAGGTGATACCAGTCTCTGGAAGAGCATATATTGGTTGGCAATGTGAAGAGGCAGTGTGAAGAGCCAGTGAAAGAGAGGAGGTCCTTGAACAAAAGGAATTGACATGGTGGCTGCAACGATGGAATAAAACTTAAGCACAATTGTGAGGATGGTTTGAGGCGGGGCAATGCTTTGTTTTATTGTGCAGAGTGTCAATATGAGTCAGAACTTCTTTAATATTTCCCTCAAAGACAATGTAGCTAGCTAAAAAATGAGGAGAACTTGAGGTGCTTGCTGATGAAGATCAAGGATTGCAACTTTCAGTTTGGATTAAAACTCAGTGTCAAGAAGGCCCAAATCCTCACAATTGGGCAAAGAGCTAGCACCATTATAAACAGAGAAAACCTGAAGTTGCCAAGGATTTTGTCATGACTGAAGCCACAATTGTTGCTTATTGAAGGAGCACTCAAGAGCTCAAACAACACATTTCTTCTGCTTCACAATACCTCTTGGGAGTATTAAACGTTAGGGTGTAACTGAGATCTAAAACTGCTGACCTAAGTCATGATATTTTCAATTACCTCCCATGTATGCTAAAGTTGGACACTGAATGAAGAAGACCAAAATGATGATGCGTTCTAATTGTGATGCTGTCGAAGAATATGCTAAGTACCAAGGACAAATTGTTCTGTCTTGGAAGAAGTTCATAGAGACATGAATAGTGAGATTTTGTCTTTCATCTTGTGGACATTTTGTCAAGAGACCCTAAAGAGAAACATCTTGTTGGATAATATAGGGGAACATTGAAAAAACAGACCATCAGGAAGATGGATTGACATCGCAGCTACATCAATGGGCTCAAACTTAAAAGCAACATAAGGATTTCTCAGGACTAGGCAACGTTTCCATCTGTGTGGATAAGGTTGCTATGGGTGGTGACATCTTAGGACCGATTACCCAAAGAACAAACTGGTCTGCTTGGCAAAAGTAGAGCCACAGTTCTCCTTACAAACACTGAGAGAGAGACTAGAGTCACATGCATAATTGACATGTCATAAGATCCTGGAGACACGCTTTATGCTTGAAAAATTAGAGAGGCCACAAAAAAACAAACAAAAAAACAAAGACCACCGAGAACATGGATTGTTCCAGTGGATGATGCAACAATGGGATCAAATAAAAGAACAATTGTGATATGGTGCAGGACAGGTGATGCTTTTTCTCTTGTGAATAAATATGCTCATTAATAAGAACCAGATCAATGGTCCATAACAACCATCACAACACAGGACAAACCATTTTCAAACATTATCTCCAGAGTTTTGTCATGGAGTATAGGGGCATTCCTTGCAGCACTTGTGGATCTGGGAGAAACGTTTAGAAAGGGAAGGCTGCTGCTGCTATGTTCCCTGGAGTGGTCTTGAAGCTGCTGGGCATCCATACCCTCAGGTACCTGAAACGTGGGCTTCCAAGTCTTCTGGAATATTCAGTCATGTGGAAGCTACCGTGTTTCCATGACTCCCAGAAAAACTCCAGTCTTGAGGTAAAGAAGACCCCATGCAGTTCATCTGACAATTTTCTGCTTTAACCTCTGAAGCACAGCCCATCAGAATGGTCTCACTTCCCCATAGTAACAGCTAAGATGCTATAATGAAATCAGATGGTACAATCCTATAATACAATTGGACAATAGTGTCCTGTAATATGATTGGGTGGTTGGCCCTGTTATGTGATTGGGCAAAATAGTCTTGTATGACAATTGGATGACTGGTTCAGCTAACTATATCTCATATACATAATTCAGCCAGCTTTACCTCATTTACATAGCCTACAGTGTGGGCCAATCATATTTCATGCTGCAAGCCCATTACCTTATAAAGATCTGCTTGAAAACCAGGAAGCATGTGAAAGAAGTTATCTGATTGTCAATGAAACCCATATAAACCTTGCAAAAGTTGTAATAAAGTTTGATTTGTGCCGTAGAGCCAGCCTCCAGAGTCTGTGTGCATGATTGAACTTGACTTCATTGCCCTCACTTCCCTGCATGCTGGATCTTTTCCCACAATGGAGTATATGATTGAGGAGCCTTCAATGATATAGAACATCATCACTTTGGATATTATATTATCAAGAAAGGATGGGTAAAGAATCTCCACCCATACTCTAAAAGCTAGATATCCGTAGTACAGTAGAGTGAAATGATTGGAGGCTTAAAAGACCAGTCACACCTTTAAAATAATTCCAAATATTCCAAGCAATAAAATACAAGTCAGTGATGGGTCATCTCCAATTCCCCTAAAAAGATCCCAAATCCTCAGTTGGACAAAAGAAAATTTATTCACAATGGAATATTTTAAATTTGTTTAAATCCAAATCTGTCCTACCATTTTCAATGAGTAGGATCATTTTGAACCATTTTGAAGTCCTTATCAAGCATTTGTGATATTTTAAAGATGTATTGTCATTGGATTTTACTGAATAACTTTCATTTCAATTCACATCTCAGACATATATTATCATTTTAAAACAATATTTCTAAACTGCACATATTCTTATCCTTTACATAATTCACACAAGTTAAAATAATTAGAAAATGCATATTTTTTCAGTGCATCAAAATCAGACCATCTGAACATATTCTTAGCAATTGAAATCCTGTTAAATAACATTAATATTCTGTGAATGAGTGCAATCATAAAATGTGATCTGATAGCATAATTCTTTTAAAATTAGACAAACAAATTGATTTATATTCAGTTTAGTTTCTATGGAAGAGTTATTCCATAGAATAAACACTTGAATAATCTTTAAAAGTGCTAAAGTGATATCAATTAAGTAAAAGTTTTACCTTTCAAATGTATAGATTTTTCAGACATGATAAAATCTCAAATAAAAATAATTCATGTATACCTTTTTTCATTCACTACTCCACAATGTCTTTCTTAGTATAGTTCAATTCTAAAACATATCCCATATTAGTTTCTAAGTATGGTTTATGTAAAACAAAACCAGGATGCAAATCTTTAGAATACTTAGAAATAAGAAATATAATTATGTCGTTATTAAAACTACAATATCATACAATTCATTCTCAATTGATTTTGCTAAATTGCTCCTTAAATCCAAATTTATTTATGACTGCATAGCAGAATTAAAGTATATTGCAGTACTTAGTTGATTTTTTTCAATAAATGTATATCAATTTCCATCATTTTATTCCCTCTGCTTTTAATATTTAGTAAATTGCATATATATTTTTTTCTCTCAAAGAACATTTTGTATCCTTGAATTTGATAGCTCTACCTATTTCCACTTCATTTGTATGAAAAATGATAACAACTAAACTAATGATAGGAAGTAAGTTCTTTATCTTTGTTTTTATTTGATGGCTTAAGTTTTTAGTACAGCAGATTACTGTTGCTAATGGGTAAATACTAATATCCCTTATTTAATGCAATATGTTACTCAAGTAACACGTTCTCCTTTATATTAGAGAAAGTATAAAAATAGCAATGTGGAATTACCAAAATTATCCAGTCATTTTTATTTCTACGTATGCTGATGGCGTCTGGCCATAGTTCTACCAGGTTGCAGAATAGGGAAGACCATATTCTGTTAGTGCCTCACAATTTTCTAAAGTAGCATAATCCACCTCCAACCAGAATCTCACAGCAGGGTCCAAAAACACTGAAATTGAACATAATGAAATCTGAGGCAATTCTCTCTAAAATGGTATCCCTCCGTGAAAAACATCAACAATGCCAGTATCATTTTTCAAATATATTTTTAAGTCTTAATAACTTTAAATATATTGTCATTGCTGTTCTCTCATATGGTAAATTACTTCTGACTTTGGTATATCGTAAATTTTAATTTCCTTTCTTTTTTTCAAATCATTTTATTGTGAGCTCATACATCACTCATCACAATACATACATACATATAGTGTGCCAAGCCCCTTCTCAAGCTTGCTGTTGTCATCATCCTCCAAATCTCTGCCTTTCCACCTAAATATCAGCTCTAAATATCAGCTTCTCATCCCTTCCCCTTCCTGCTTCCCCTGCCCTACCACCCTCATTACTTTATAAATTATTTTTATTCTGTTATAACTTACATTGCCCTATATCTCCCATAGCCTACTCCTCCGAAGTCTAGCCTCCAGATAGGAGGTTATGTATAGATCCTTGTGATTGGCTCCCCCTTTCTACCCCACCTTCTCTCCATTCATCCAGTAGCTCCACTCCCACTAATGGTCCTGAGGAGTTCATCTGTCCTGGGTCCCTCAAATTTCCAGTTGTCATCTGTACCAGTGTACCTCTTCCCGTCCAGCTGGATTTATAAGGTAGAAATGGGACTATGACAATTGTGGTAAGGAAGCCTTCAAGAACTAGAGTAAGGTTATATGTTTCATCGCTACCTCATTGCACCCTGACTCGCTCTTCTGCTGCCCAAATGCCGACAAATGGGCCTTGGGTCCTCATGCAGCTCTCCCGCTCATCCGTAGTGATGTTGCTTCTTGTTCTTTGATGCTTGGTACCTGCTCCCTTCGACCGCTCTTGATTACACAAACTGGGGTGCTTCTTCCATGTGGGCTTTGCTGCTTCTGCGCTAAATGGCCACTCGTTTACTGTCAAGCCTTTAAGGCCCCAGATACTTAACCACTTGGTAGCTGGGAATCATCAGCTTCCTCCTCTCTGTTTGCCTATGTATCCATTCGTCTTCAGTGATCATATCAGGAGGGTAGACACATATTGATTTTGATTTTTGTTCTGTGATGCCTGATACTTGATTCCTTCAATCCCAATGGTCGCACAGGCTTGGTATGCTTCTTCTAGGGTGGGTTTTGTTGCTCCTGAGCTAGACGACCGCTTGTTTACCTCAAGTCTTGAGGGTAATATCCTTTCTTGTTGTCTTATTTATGTAATCAAAGTTTACATTTAGCCAGACTCATACTTTTTTTTTTTTGCACCATTGCCCTGGGAGTAGGAAGCCCAGTCTTGCTCCTGGAGAGCTGCTGCTGGATTTGAACTGTCAAACCCGTGGGCTGCAGCTCTGCACACAACCACTGCACCACCAGGGCTCAGCAGACTCATACTTTTTTATACTTTTTTTTTTTTTTTTTAGTTTTTTAGTTTTTTAAGACATCACTGCCCTCTGGTGGTGGGAGTAAGAGGCCCAGCCTTTGCTCCTGTGCGCTGGAATTGAACCTCTATCCCAGTAGGCCACAGTCCTGTGCACAACTACTATGCCACCGGGGCTCAGCCCACTTTTATATACTTGCATCACTAGCTTCTGTACTTTTATTTTCTGTTAACTTCAGCTGATCACAATTTTCTGGTGTTTGGCGTGAAAATATTTTTTCACATATTATTCCGAAGCACACAAATAATTCTCAAACTTGAACCGTACACTATTCCAGAAAAACTCCAGAAAATAGCCTAAGTATTTATAAACTTCAGAGTGTATATCTTTCTTGTAAAATCACAATTTACAACAGCATCATTAAATTCAGAGAAAGTTGCATTCATAAAATAACCAAGCACTGAGAATCTACTATATTCTATGCCTTGCTCTGAGTTTTGAATATATAACAAGGCGATGAGGGGAGACAGAACAGAAATATAAATATAAAAGAAATGAAATCAATACTTCCTTGAGCATGTATAACACATGCTAACGGCTAAGCTGCTCTTCCATACTGTCAAGCCAGTTCTGACGGAATGTAACTTTATTTTGAAAATGATGAACCAGTGCTCCATGCCATCTTCACCATCATTACCACGTCTGAGCTTATCTTCTCAGCCATTGGGTCAATTGAGCTCCTGGCTTCCTATTTTTTGCTGAACTCCTCATTTTCCAGCCTCATATTCTTCTCCTGGGATGGTTTCCCCTTCAAGCACATATATGAAAGGAAATCCTACCATTCTTACTTATTTGGAGCATTCGCACTCTGCTTCTTCAAAGATAGATTTGCTCAGACTTATTGTAGTGCCTGGTTCACTGTTCTAAATGTCATATTGGAAAGTGGAATAGAGAGACAGTGAGGCAATGCTATTTCTCATCCTTTTGTTAATTTATCAATAATTATCTCACAGTAATGAGGCAAGTAAATAAATCTTCAAGGTGTAGCTCAATTAATCTTACATATTGATAAAATGGCCACGAGTTACCACCGATATGATTATATTTAATCAAAAAAGCTGAAGAAATGGAAGGAAACAATAAGGTTAATGAAGACATCATTAAACTTTACTTTTTTCTTTTTTTAAAACTTTACTTAAACTACGCATGCTCACATGACATGCAGATGACATTTGCTGATCCTATAAAATGGGCAGTCTCAGAAACTCACGGCCCTCTCTGACCTACAGGGTTGCTCTGAAGTGGCAACATAGGCAGTAGGCCTTAGTCTAGTGTTTGATTGTGAGGTGTATGTGTTGCTATGAGGAGATGTTCCCTAAAAGGGTCATTGAAAATCCCAGGTGTGTGCATTTGAATTGCTTTTCTCAGGACAGCATAATGTGCATTTAAATCTCTCAACAAGTCATTATCAAAGGATTTTTTTACTCAATTAGTAATCCTTCATTTTAGACAAGATCTTTGAGATTTAGTACTCATATTTATGTACACTAGTGGGTGTTTGCTTGCACAATTTACTTCACTGACAATTCCTTTTCCTGCAAAGAGAGAATGGATTTATGAGGTGATAAAATGGTTTAATTGATTTGCTATGCAGATGAATTCAGACAGCTTTTCCAAGAAAGAGAAGAGTGAGGGGAAGAGAGTGTTTGGCAACAATTATTGAAATGTTCCTGTAACATAATAAAGCATTAATATCAATTATTATTATAAGTATTTTATATTTGAACTCCTATTATATGCAAAACATGTTAGATGATCCAAATATAAATATGATTCAGGAGTTTTAATTATGAGCTTGTAATGAAGCAAATGAAAACTTGCTAAATAGTATGTGTCAATTTTTCTGTTTATTTCAAAAAGTAACTTATCTCATATATAAATGAAAAATAAAATTAAAATACAAGTCATCAGTTTCATTAACTGTTACAAATGTAAAATAGCCACACATGGCTAGTGATTATAATATTGAAGAATCCGTATATACAACATTATTTTCAATGTGTTTTCAGAAATCAACACAAGGATCTCTGTCAGTATCGTGAATAGAAATGTCTTCCATTGCATTTCCTGTTTCAGAATCTTTTGTCTACCCTGCACACAGAGTGTTTCTGTAAAGTGACATTTATTCATGTAGCTTTCTTGGCCAAAACCACTCAGATGTTACTAAATGTATCACCTGCCACATTTCATATTTGCTAGTTTATCATCTGACTTCCCTTTCTAAAATTAAAACCTGAAACAATGTAATTTGCCTGTCTACTTTTTTAGGCTAATGCCAAAATTGCTTTTCATAATATTATGATTCAATAAGTTTGTAGTGAATGAACAGATTTATTTGCATATTTAATTATTTATACTAATCTATATTTATCCTAGGTCACATATTTAAGAAATAGTTGAGTTGATATCAGAATCAATGAAGTCTGTATCTGGATTCTACTCTTATAATCATAACAATATGCAAGAGAACTGAAAAGCTAAAATAATTTTCTAATCATTCCTACTTTGTATTACTGTACAGATCTTGATTCAAAATGTCATACTATTACTTCATAATATATAACATAGTACCACTATATTAATATCTATTTTCTAGCATGCATTGCATTAGTCTGTATTATCTTGTTTTAATCTTAGAAAGTGCTGACAGATTTTATCAGCTGATAAATTATTTTCAAATAATGTAAAAAAAAATCAAGTGTTGGTATTATGAACTATGAATAACCTAGCTATTAAAAACGATGGAATAAGATAATTGATATCACCCACAAGTAAAACGTTACTGAAAGTCATTATACAAAGATTGCTGCGGTTCATAGACAAGGAGCTTCGACTGGGAGCTGTCAAGTTCAGGCTGAATCAGAAGCGGTCTTGGACCCAGGGATATCATGCTTATTGTTAGGTAGATGGCTAAATTCAAAGAATGCTAGAAAGATAGTTACTGGTGTCGCGTTGACAGTGCCAAGGCATTCAATTGGGTGGATCATGACAAACAGTGAGAAGTGTTGAGAAGCATGGGAACTCTAGCACTTCAGTGTGCTGATGCAGAGCTTGTACATGGATCACGAGGCAGTTGTGTAGGCAGAACAAAGGAATACTCTGGTTTAAAATAATTGAAGGTGTGTCACATAGTTGTATCACCTCTCCAGACTTGTTGAATCTGTACGAGCAAATCATGTATATGGAGCTCAGCTATATGAAGAAGAATGCAGTATCAGGACTGGAAAAAATCTTGTTAACAACCTGAGATATGAAGATGACACAACCTGGCTTGCTGAAGGTGAGTAAGAATTGAAGCACTTGCAGATGAAGACCAAGAATTGCAGCCTTCCGTATGGATTAAAACTCAATGTCCAGAAGACCACACTCCTTCCCAACTGCATCAGTAGGTAATCTCATGCTAAATGGAGAAAAGGTTGAAATTGTCCAAGATTTTGTCTTGCTTGGATCCATTATCAATGCCCTTGAAAACATAAGTGTTACATCCAAAAGGATGTTAGAGGTTAACTACAGAACTGATCATTAACTGTTCATGTAATGTCAAGTTGAAGTTGAAGAGCATTAAAAGAATTGCAGGGAATCCAAAAAAGAACTTTAAGTATCTGTCACCTAAATTTCAATAGCATCTCAAGAACAGATTTTATACCAAAAAACATGTTAACAGAAGACTTTTCGAGTTGTGGGAACATCAAGATGATCAAATTGAAAGGGCATTTAAAAAAGAAAGAAAGAAAAGATGAAAGTGGATATCAAAAGAAATTCTGAAACTTGTTCTTTATACAGAATAACTAAAACAAATAGAATATGATGAAATGAAAGAGTTGAACTGAAAATATCAAAAGGTAAGGCACTGCAATGAAATGTGCAAAGTCCTGGAGTTATAAAGCCAAATATGAAAAACATGTCAGCTCTTCTCAAAAGATTAGATCTGAAAAAAAATCCAGGTATTGAGATACTATTTTAAAGTATTCCATGGAAAAATTATTGAATAAAACAGGAACATCAAGAGACAATAGAAGAAATACACTGCCCCTGTGTCAGAACTTGCTGGTATTCCATCATTTCCAGAGGTAGCCTGTGATCATGAACCAATTGTACTGAAGGAACAAATGTAAGCAACACATAATTCATCAGTAAAATAAATAAATAAATGGTTCCAAGAATTGATGAACTATGAATTGCAAAGTTTCAACAAAGTTGAAGCACTGAAAGCACACTCTCTTCTATGCCAAAACATTTGGAAGATGGTTATCTGGCCAAGAGAGTGGATAGCATCTACTCAATTGAACTCCCCCCAAAAATGATGACCCAAGTGGATGTAGAAACTATGGAAAATACCATCAATGCATGAAAAATTGACAGTTGCAGCAGTCCAATGGCAGGAAGTTGCTAGAAATTTAAGCAGAATTTAGAAGAAAAATAAAAGCAAGTGAACAGGGGAAATTTATGTTGATGCAACTTCCTGTGAATCCTTTCTGCACTTGAATAGGGGTGTTAATGCCTCGCTATTATACAGAATGCATTGAAAAACAGATTGAGACAGAGATGCCTAGATTAAAATCTCACACCTAAGCATTTGATCTCCCTTTTGACCCATCTTAAAGTTGTTTTAGTTTCAATATATCAGCTTTCTTTCCAATTGGAGTTTTCTCTATTCTATTTTGTTATTTTTGTTAGCTTTCTTTATTGTAGGTTTTGTGGTTTTGGCATATGAAACCCAGGATGTGAATCTAAGAAGAATTAACTGGATGAATGCTTCCAGGGGTGGGTTGAGGTGAGGTGAGGTGGTGGTGGTGGTTAAACAGAGGAGGTTGGGAGGAAAATGGAAACTGATAGTAAGGGTTTTAAAAGTGCCCAAAGTGTTCTAAAATTTATTGCACAAATCTTGTTGCTATGATTGAAAATTTGATTGTATTATACTTGGATTATTTCCTAATAAAATTGTTAATTAAAATATGAAGAGATAGGTTAGGGAGAAATATAACAAAATATGAAGAGACTTAAATATATAATTATAATCTTCTGTAAGATCAGTCAATTGTCTCCATACAATAATTTTTTGTACCATTGCCGTGGGGATTGGGAAGAGAATGGCAGGATACTTCTAAGGGAAGGAAAGAAATTTATTCCTCTCAAATAGCTGCCAGTGAGTCAGTGCTGGCTTACAGGGGCCCCTTGTGGATTTCCAAGACAGAAGCTGTTTATGGGAATAGAAAGACCAGTCTCTCTCCCCTCGAGCTATTTCTGGTCTCAAATTGCCTACCACGTGGATCCCAGAAGGAGATCTAACCACTATAAAGCAGCGCTTGTCAGCCATGACATGTATTCCTAAGAATACATTGATAAAGAAACGTTTACCTTGGTAGTCTGATCATTTGTTGTTCTTAAGTACTATTAGAGACTTCCAACTCATATAAAGTCCATCTTTGTACAAGAGCACACAACACCATTTGTTCATGCCCCATCAGAACAATCATAATTATGTTTGACCCTATTGTTCCACTTTATTAGATCATCTTGTTTAGGATCTTCCTGTTTTTTCTCTGAACTACTAAGTTCCCAACCATCACATCATTCTCAAGAGTCTCTTTCCTCTCAAAAATGGACATGAAACCAAATCTTGCAGTCCTGACTTCTAAGGAGGACTCTAGTTGTACTTTCTCCAAGTAAATAGGCTTGCTCTCCCGACTGTCCACAGTATGTCCAACATCGTAATACAAAAGCATCAACTATTGTTTAGGTTTCATAACTTAGCTTTCTCATGCTTGTGAAGTGATTAGTGTACTATTGTGGTCAGGCCCACATTAGTCTCAAAAGTGACATATTTCCTTTATAGCACTTGGAGGAGGTCTTTTGCAGCAAATTAATCCAAAAATTCATTTGCGTTCTTGATTGTTACTTCCTTAGAAGCTGTTTGTGGACCCATATAAATTTAATTCCTTGATAACTTAAATATTTCCTATGGTTATTATGAAACAAAATAATTAGCAAGTCAATTAGATCACAAAAAGAAATATGCACCTGTGAAAGGCACTGTCTACAAAAACTGCCAGTGATAGTGATGATAGCCCAATACAAAACACAGTAAATGCAGCTGTATTGTAAGTAGATATGGGAAATGTTTGGTTAACTATATGCATATCATAACTAAAAGAAACAGAAAAGAAAGAAAAAACTAAGCTGTCATGATTGCCATTTTTATTTGCAAAACATTAAACTCAGTGTCCATCAGCAAGGAATTATACCGAAATTCCAGGCTCATGAAAGTCGCTGTGGCTTTATGGCCAGAAGTGGAAGCACTCTGGAGCAAATATTGGCATCAGAATATTGACTTCCAGGCTTATGATTGTTATTGATCCTCGATTTCCTTCATTCCGTTTAAGAAGCGTGATCCTCAAATTTTTCAGTACAATGTAATTTTAACTCACCCAGTTAATTATCTAGTGGCAAGATCCATGGTTATAAAATGCAGTTTACATTCTACCTTACCCCTTAACATTTACACTCATACAATTATATTTTCACTTCTTTCCTTCACCATTGTTTCTTTTATTCCCCAAATAGTATTTATCTGCATACTCCCAGATTATTCAACTTTCACTTTTATCCTTTCATGAAAAGCTACATTTTTTAAAATGTAGACTTTGTTTACATTATCACTTAATAATGCACGAACACATGCAAACAGACACATTTTCCAGCCCTGTTGAAAAATGAGGGGAAAATATCAAAGTTATGGACTTTTTATACAAAAATAAACCCAATATTTCAAAGAGTAGATTATATCAAAAATATATTTTCAGCCTTATAAAAGTCTTGGAGATGTGCCAGATTATTAACCCAAAGACTAGCAATGTGAAACCTCCATCTGGTTCCCAGGAGAAAGATGAAGTTCTCTCCTCCTGTAAAAAGTCACGGTTTCCAAAGCCCATGAACGTAGTTCCACCCGACCTAAAGGATCTCTGCCATTGAAACTTGATTGGATGGCAATGAGTTGGGTTGGGGTTCTAGAGGAGAAAATATGACATTAAACATTTTAAATATAAGAAATTATCCATATCAAATAGGAATATAAATGTTTGGAGAAAAGCACCATAGAAGATGGAAAATAGTTTCCGAAAACTGAAAAAAAATGAATCTTTCTTTTTAGCGGTGGTGCACAAATAATGTATTGTTTAGTTCTATTTTATTTACTTTTTAAAAACTGTATTTTTATTTATTATTATTTTTAACTTTATTAAATCATTTCATTGGGGTTCTGTACAGCTCATCAAATCCACACAGACATCTCATTCTGTCAAGCACTTTTATACATTTGTTGCCCTCATCATTCTCAAAACACTTGTTTTCTGCTTGAGCCCCTGGTCTCTCCTCCTCATTTTCCCATCCTTCCCCACTTCCCCCTCCCCCATGAACACTTGATAATTTATAAATTATCATTGTTTTGTCATATCTTGTCATGCCTTACACCATCCTTTGTCTCGCTTCCCCACTTCTCTGCTGTCCATCTCCCAGGAAGGAGGTTACTTGTAAATTCTTGTAACCTATTCTCCCTTTCGAACCCACTTTCCCTTCACCTTCCTTTTATCACCCTTCTGAACACCAGTCCTGAGGGATTCTTCTGTCTTGGATTCTCTGTGTTTCCAGTTCTTATCTATACCAGTGTACATCCCCTGGTCCAGTCCAATATTTAAGGTGGAATTGGGATCATGAGAGCCGGAGGGGGGGGGGGGGGGCGGGGCGGGGGAGGAGAAGCAATTCAGAACTAGAGGAGCATTGTATGTTTCATCACTGCTACCCTGCTCCCTAACCGGTTTGTCCCCCTCTCTGAGAGCCTTCTGAGAAAGAATGTCCAGTTGCCTACAGATGGGCTTTGGGTCTCCACTCAGCAGTCTCCCTCATTCACAATGCTATGATTTTTTGTTTTTGATGTCTGGTAGCTGATCCCCTCAACAGCTCTTGATCATTTAGGCTGCTATGCTTCTTCCATGTGGGCTTTGTTGCTTCTTGGGTAGATAATTTCTTGTTTATCTTCAAGTCTTTGAGGCCCCAAACTCTATATCCTTTGATAGTAGGGCACCAACAGCTTTCTTCTGTACTTTTGCTTATGCACCCACTTTGTCTACAGCGATCTTTTTGAGACAGACTGGTGTGCTTCTTTCACGTGGACTTTTTTGTTTCTCAGCTAGATGGCCATTTGTTTATCTTTCAGCCTTCAATACTCCAAATGCTATATCTTTTGCTAGCTATGCACCATCCACTTTCTGTGCCACATTTGCTTATGGAAATATCTTCAGTGATTATGTTGGAAAGGTGAATATCTCAGACTGCATAATAATTAGAGCAAACTGTTCTTGTGTTGGGTGAGTGATTGGATAGGGGACCACTGTCCATGTGTTCCTTAATACTAAACCTATAAATAAATATGCAAAAACCTCTATTTCATCATATATAAATATATTTACATATATAATTTACATATATAAAAGTCTCTCTCCTCTCTCTCTCTCTCTCTCTCTATATATATATATATATATATATACACTCCTGTGTTTAGATCTCTATAAATGCTCTTTGCCTCTTTTCTCTATTTCTTTTTACTTTCCTCTTGTGCCACTATTATGTTCAGCCTTCATTTGGGTTTCAGGAATTCCTCTCGCCTGCACCATCCTTGATGCAGCCCTTACAGGCTTCTTACACCCTCCTTGCCATCAATTTTCTCATCTCCCTCTCTCCCATGTCCCTCTGAACTGTCATCCAGTTGTTCTCTCTTCCGGCTTATTCATCTTGCTTATATCTTACAGATAGCCATGCACCAACACAAGACAATAAACAATAAAACAATAACTATATCAGCAACAACAGAAAGGCAACAACAACAACAACAACATATCCTATAAATTGTTGAAGGTCTATTTGTCATCCTTTATGAGTGCTTTCAATTCAAACCTTATGGGACAGCACCTCTCTCCCCCACCCTGCCCCACAGTCTATTTTTGGTGTTCCCTGGAGACTTCATTGCTCTGCTCCCACTGCTGCTCTGTTGCACACTCCCAGTGTCTGACTTCATCTAGGTGATCTTAGGATGGACACAATTCCCTCTGTGTGTCTCCAGTGCTGCCCCTTGTGATGAAATGGGTCAGTGAGGAACATTGTGTCCCATGGTGAGGCCAGTCCTGTGGCCCTCTCTGTGCATTGGCTGCTCTGAACAGAAATATTGTCCTCAGGACTTTGTAAGCGAGGATGTGCTTCACTGTTTTTTCCATCCCCCCCCCCCCCCCAGCCTTTGCTGGCTCAAGTGTGCTCTGATCAAACAAGCCCCTCTCCTTGAGCTGTAGCTACAATGCTGTTTTCTGAAGTGAATTTTTAGGGTGTGTGTGAGTGTATGTGTGTGTGTGTGTGCTGTCCACGTAGTTGTTAATAGAGCTGGCTCCTCAGGCTTCTCTATTGTTTTCCTGTTTTATGTCAGAGTGTTGACTTGGGACACCGGGTTGAAGTCTGGTCCTTCTTTCCCCATGGAGGTATAAACTACACCCTCCCCTTGAGTGGGTTAGTGGCCTGTTCCCCTGTCTACTCAGGTCTTTTCCCCCTCCTTTTTAGTGGGCTACTGTATATATCTCTGAGTTTAATCTGGCCGATGCCATATTGTCTGGACTTCACTCTAGGGACATATGTATACAGTAGCTTCTTCCTTATTCCATGTTTGGATTTTTTTTGAGCTTACCTCAGTGGACTCATATTATACTTGTCCCTTTATGCATGGCTTATTTCACTTAGCATAATTTCCTCCAGTGCTTCCCATGCATCGATGTGCTCCATGTGTTCATTACTGTTTTTTTAGGGATGTATAATACTCCACTGTATGAATGTATCCCAGTTTTCAAATACATTCTTCTCTTGATGGAAATTTGGGTTGTTTTCAACTCCTTGCAATTGTGAACTGCTGCAATGAACATTGGTTCTCAGATGTCTGGCCATGGTTTGTTTCTTGTCTCTTCTGTGTATGAGCCCAGTAGAGGGATTGCTGGGTCGTATGTTAGTTCAATTTCAAACTGTTTTAGATATCAACAGATCAATTTTCATAATTGCTGTGCATACGTACAGGTCACCAGCAGTGGAAAAGAGTTCTTATCCCTCTGCAGCCCCTCCAACCCTTGTTAATTTTGATTTCTTGAATTGGGCCATCTTTGAGGGTGTTAAGTGGTTTTTGCTGTTTGTTGTCTTGTTTGTTTGTCTTAATTTGCATTTCTCCTGTGGCTAGAGAACATTTTCTTATATATTTATTGGCATTTGGATTTCTGTCCTGGAGAAACTTCTGCTCGGGTCCTTTGCACACCTTCTGAGTGGACAATTAGTGTTTTAATTCCTGTAAGCTAACAGAGTATTGTACATTTTAGTAAAAATGCCTTTGTCTGATGTGCCACTGCTAAAGATGTTTTCACATTCTACGGGCTCTCTAATTATTATCCTGAGGAATTCTTTCTATTTACACAAGTGTTTTATCTTTAGTATATCGCACTGGTCAATTTGTGCTTATTCTGTTTGTGCACTTCCATATTTAAGGTAGTCTATGTATTCCCTGAACTAAGGTTCTCAGATTTGTTCTAATTCCCTCATTGATAATCTTGATAGTTTGAGGTTTTACCTCTTGGTCTGTGATCCACCTTGATTTTATTCTTGTACATGGAGTAAGGTCATAGTATTGCTTCAATTTTCTGTAGAAATGTATTCATTTTTTTTTCTGATTCCCATGAATTGAAGATGGCATCTGCTTCCCATTTAATATATTTGGAGACGTTATTGAAGATCAGTTGCCTGTATGCTGATGATTTTATTTCTGGGTTTTCAATCCTTTTCTAATGGTCAGAATATCTATCACTGTACCAATATCATCTTATTTTGATCATTCTGGCTGTATATTAGGTGCTAAAGTTGGGTAAACCAAGCCCTCCAACTTTATTCTTCTTCTTGAGGAGTTTTATGCTAATTCTCAGTGTCTTCTTTCTCCATGTGAATTTAGTAATCTGTTTTTTTCCCAATTTTTTTGAAGAAAGGCACTGGAA
>PVJH01025617.1:0-31204 GCA_004026705.1 Nesogale talazaci
CTCCGGCCGGAGCCCGGCACTGCACAGCCCCCTCCGACTTTCAATGTTCCACACTCCCCGGCCAGAGCCTCCTCGGCTTCTTTTTTTCCCTCCCCCCCCCTCCCCCCCCAGCTGCCTCCATTTCCTTAAGGAAGGGTTTTTTTCGGTCTCCCTCCCCCACACCGTAGCGGCGTGCGAGCGGGCCGGGCGGGCGGCCGAGGTAAGGCGGCGGGGCCGGGGGCCCGCGTGGGGGGCGGCCGGGGCGGCGGCGGCGGTGGGGGAGGGGGCGGGGGCGGGTAGCTTTGTTTGCGCCGGGCGCCCGCGCCGCCGGTGTCGGCGAGCCGCGGTGGGGCCGGCCGGGCTGCTCGCATCACTTGGCGCCCGGCGCGGCGAGCGCTGCCCGCGGCCCCCGCGCGGCCCTCCCCACAAAGGGCCGCGGAGCTGCGTGGCCGCCGTCGCCGGCCGCGGGTCGCCTCGGCGGGCGCGGAAATTTGTTGCACTTCTTGGGGCTTTGTTTGTTTGTTTTTCCCTGGGTTTCCCCCCCCCCTCCGCCCCCCGCCCCCCGCCTCGTTATTTTGGACAAAATGTCGGTCCGCGATATAAAAATTGAGCGAGGCACCCTGGTGGCCCTGGGAGCTTCGCGGAAGGTGCAGTTTGGATCCTGCTTTTCCCAGGGTGGCAGCTGGCTCTTGGCCCGATGAATCGGCGCTGCTGCTCGTGGAAACGGCGAGGGCAGCTTGTTAGTGGATTTTTCAATTTTCCCAAGTGTTGGCTTTAAAGCCTTAACGTGCACGGAGGAGGCATCGCCACGTTAAATAAGCCTATGGGCGATTAACAGCGTATGTTTTCCTCTCGGAAAGGGAATTGCGGAGCGTTGACCAGTGGCAGTGTGTAAATATTTAGACGTTATTAGTGACTTTTAAGCGTTTTTCTGCGAGATCTGTTATTTACAGGGTGTCATGTGTTATTACTGTTCGTTGCCTAAGTTCCCTGGCAGAGCATGTTTCATGCCTTCTGAGAAAGTAGACAATTGATAGATTGTCCAAGGGATGGAAAAAAAAATGTGAGTGGGTTTTCCAACTTGAGTTGGGCAAATCCCTGAACGCTGGCGTAGTGAGACACATCACCGCCCCTGTCACCTTGCTGTCTGATATGTGTGAACACTTTGGAAGCCTTTTCATTAAAACACGATCTGAATGGAATTTGAAGAAAATGCCATTGGCTTATTTCGTTGGTTTTTAACATGTCCTTACCCCTCCTCTTTTCTCCTTAAAAGTTTTCCAAGAAATAACTCCACCAAGATGTCCAGTGATCGGCAAAGGTCGGATGATGAGAGTCCCAGCACCAGCAGTGGGAGTTCGGATGCAGACCAGCGAGACCCAGCCGCTCCAGAGCCTGAAGAACAAGAAGAAAGAAAACCTTCTGCCACCCAGCAGAAGAAAAACACCAAACTCTCTAGCAAAACCACTGCTAAGTTATCCACTAGTGCTAAAAGGTAACATGTTAAAGCAGGGTTCAGTACACTGTCAGGGGGCCTTCCAGATGGCAGGGCACTTTGGTTGGTTTTACATCCGTGGCGGTGGATCAGAAATATTTACCTCCTGATCAGATTTATTTCTGCTCGAAAGAGTTGTCACTTTGGGGCTCAGTAAGTTTTAAGCAAACGTGACCTGTACTTTGGTAACTTCAGCAATCCTGTCCCCAGAATGAAGATCTGACAGACCTACTGGCAGGTTAAAAAGGTCAGCAAGCCAAATTTGATGGTTCAGTGTGGGATGCTGCCTTTTTGAGTCATACGTATCTTCGTTGACATTGACACTCTAGTGTTCAGAAATGGTCCTGTTTGTTGGAAAATGGATAATCCCAGGGCCTTGCGGATATGTGAGCACAGACTTAAAACTGTGCCACAGACTGTTTTTGGTTTTACAAAACGCCTTGAAGTCATTCATCCCAGGTAGACACTCCGTCCCGGTCACCCCACTGTGTTCTCGTTAAGGCACGTGACACTACAAAGTTGTACAAAATTCCAGATGTCACGTGGCTCTTGAAAACCTTCATTGCCCTGGTGATGTGCCTGACACATTAATACTCAACAGCAGGGAAAACATACTTTGTTTTGGGTACAAGTGAAAGATCATTTGTTTCCTGTTGATATATATTATCTGTGATGGAGGAATAAAAAGACTATCTATGGGACTCCTCATTGGTGGCTGCTGTGAAATGTTCACAAACTCTAATCATTCAGTGGCCAGATACATCAAATGTATCTATTGAATTAGTCAGCATTGACATTCTCTTGATTTTCATTGATCACAGCTAAAAGGCAAAGAAAGGCTAAAGACTGATCAAATATTGCATTCAGCGGTGCTTCTGAAGTACTCTCATTTTTCTATAGATTTCACCTTATGTTGTATAATTAACCAAGCAGTTATAACGTGAGCATGTTTTTATTTTAAAAGCAGAGACTTTAAAATAATGTATAGCCCATTTCCATTTGTTGCAGTCTTGTTGAAGCACGTTAAACAGTTTTTAAGTTTTCAAATCTATATTTGCATAAAATTAGAACATAGCTTTTCCCCCCTAATATATCTTATTACCCTTCTCCCCCTCCCCCCAAATTTATTACATTTAAATATTGTGTTCCTGATTAAGAAAAACGTTAGGTTAAATAAGAATACATAAGAGTCCTTTGCAAGTTTTTCCCTGATAAAGATATTTGTAAATTGTAAACTTTTCCTTCCCCCCGGAACAGATAAAACACTGTCAAACCGATTCATGTGTCCTTGTGGAGGCTTGCTAAGTCTAACCTCAGTAAAAGTGACTTGAAATCATTGTCAAATATTCTAGTGCTTTCCCTCCTCCCTTCCTGTCTCATTTGCATATAAGCTTGAAAAGAGAATTTTTCTGGTAAAAAGTGTTTTAAAATATATTTTAGGGCCTCTGCTGAGTAATAGTGAAGGGCTAGTTCCCAAATCAGGTGGAAACGAGTTACTTATTTGCAGCAGCAAGTGAGAAAAAAAGCTGCAAAGTTTCTGTTGAGGGATTTGGGTTATGCCTTTGAGAACAAAGAGGAAGCAGCCATGTTAGCATTACTGAAGGCAAAGCCAGCCTTGCATTTAACTGCCTGGTGGTAGAGGGCAGTGTAATTCCCCGGTTGTGCTGTAGACTATCTCAAATGCTTTTTGTCTGTTCTCATTTCACGAACAGAATTCAGAAGGAGCTAGCTGAAATAACTCTTGATCCTCCTCCGAACTGCAGGTAAGACACATTTGTTGTTTTGATTTTAAATTTCATAATATTAGTAAGAGATTAATGTTTCCTCCCTGAATGTGTGTGGGATACAAGAGACAACTATTTACTGCTTTTCGGGTTTGCAGATGGACCAAAAATTGTCTAAGGTGAATTAAACAAATTTGAGGAGGGAAATACTGTTTATTCCTTGCATCATGCATGCATCCTTGATTTGCAAAAACGCTGCTTTTATGCTGTTTACTGACAATTTTATGAATTGATTTTTGTTCTCCAGTATTTCTGTGGAGTGTGTTATATCCTGAAGTACGTTGCAGAAACTTCTAAAATTTTGTTAAGCTTTAAAGTTACTGCTGGTGTGCAATCTGAACTGACCTTCCAAATTTAGAAATTGCTGAATGTGTTAGAAAATGTAAATGCAGTAAACAAGAGTATAGTTGTTTCTGATTTATTCAGTGACTTGCCTTCAGGACAGGTTTTATGTGCTAAGCTAATGGATTTAGTTGTTGTTTTCTAGAGAATGCATTGCTGGAATTATTTACATTTTAAGCAAATGTCCTAATTACTTGGAAAAATGCTTAGTGAGTGGTCGTTGATATGGGTTTGAAAAGCTGTAAATGAATTGGGATTTTGTAGAAGAATGAATTTCTGTGGAATATAAAGAGAATAAAATTGACCGCTGAACGATGCATTACAAGTATTCTATTGGGGTTCCTTTGTTGTTGTTTATAAGCTCCTCTTACTTAGTTTTATGTGTTTTAGCATGACAACACATGTCAAACTCCTGCAATTTAGAGACATTTATCTTGTTTGTATAGAAGAATGATAGTACTTGCTAAACATCAGGCTGTGATAATAGTTTGAGACAAAAGTGCTTTATTGACTTCCTTGTCACCCTTGTTTTTGTTACAAGTTCTGTTCACTTGTGATAATCGAGACCTATTTCTGAAGCTTATTTGCGATATAATAGGGTATAATCCAATGGGTTCTTATTTTGTGTGTTAACTGGATTCTCTGATACGATGATTTGATCCTGGTTTCTCCAGTGAATTAACAGTTTTTTCAAAGCATTGTAATCACAGCATTTCAGTGTAAAATGGAAACATGGGTATAAACTAGTTGTAAGCAGGTAGTGGTGTGTCAGACCAATTATTTCAATGCTTTATTAGTCTCGTGGCTATTAAGCATTTGAATTCTGGCTATTCCAAATTCAGGTGTGCCGTAAATGCAAATTCATTGAATTTTGAAGACTTCATACAAAATAAAGTAAAATGCTTCATTAATATTCAAAAGTTTTATTACATTTTGAAGTACTGTTTTGTATATATATAATAACCTTGAGAAATGAGTTTAACAGTTTTTAGCTTTCTGGAATGTGGTTAGTAAAGAATAATAAATTATATATGTGACATTATATTTGTTTTGAACACCGCTGCTTTATAGAATAAGTAAAAGTATTTTTTTCCAGCCCTCTAAATGGTGTGTTAAATCTGTAGACAGTTAGGGAGGTCAAGTTAAATTTACTATCTGGGAGAATCACTTAACTTGGAGAATGTATTCTAGAATTTCCCTCTATTAAACATATAAAGATCTTTCAAATTTAATACTCCTAAATGTTTTAAGATTGCTGTAAGGTCATCATTTTTTTTTTAAGGTTTCTGTTGTTTTTCTGCAAATATCACAAACTAGGACATGTGCATAAATCTAGAGAGAGCCATGTGTTGCGTGCTCTTAGAGCAACTGTATAGTGTTGCAGCTATTGAAGAAACACTCTTAACATGTTCAACCCAGGGATATAGTTCGACACAAAGTCACTGAGGATTATTTTCAAAAGTAGAAACTTCATATAAAAAAGAAAGTTTCAACTGTCTTTTATTTTCCTCGGGATATACCAGACTTCATGTATGTCCATGAAATAATGGATCATATTTAGTGATTAGACTAGTGAAATAGCAAAAGGTTGACACTGCTTTTGAATAACCCAGACTACCTATCTCAGCTTTCCTTTGTAACAACCTGTGACTGTCAGCTATTGCAAACAAAGTCTTGTGATTCTCTAGTTCTTTATAGCATTTGTTTCTTTGTGTAAGCAATTAAAGAAAAAACAAACAAAAAATGCATTTTAGAAATTGGGAGAAGTGGTTTATTATTTGTGGGCAGTTTTCTTCAGTTTCCTTAACACATAAAGTATCCAGATACTTTTATGTGCTCTATTTAAGTGACTTTCATATTCTTTTGGGAAGACGATCGATCGCTTGTGTATAAACATGTATATTGTACAATGTAGTAATAGTTCAGTAGCATGTTTCATTTAAGGGTCATTTTGTGTTCTTTGCTGGATAGTGTCCACCAGCTTGTCTTTTTTTTTTTTTTGTAACTTTTTTGTTTGAGGGCCCCTTGTAAAAGATAGAAGATAAATGGTAAGGTCCCATTCTTGTGCCTTAGCAGGAATTTGCAGTATTAAAGTGTTCAGTGAAGGCGCGTTAGATTGTGACGGACAAGTCTGAATTTGTACTAAATTTTTACCCTACCCTTAGAGATGTAACATTCAGTTCATTGGTGCACAGATGAGAATGTTAGCCCGTGTTATCACATTGGACAGGTTAACTTTATTAATTTAAAGTGGGGTTCTATATTAATTATCCTCAGAATATAGGAGCTCTGCCTGGGACCTGTGCAACCTAATGATTCTCCCCTGTTTAGTGGTTTAATCAGGATTCCTTTCTGGTTCTAAATAGGGTTTTTATAAGCCTGACAAAGTAAGAGGCAGGTTTCATTCTTTTCAGTGAATAAATTTTGGGAAAATTTTGTATATTTTGTACATTTTGGGAAAAGTTGAATGAAATAGAACTAAATTCTCTATAATTAGACTGATAATTTTTCTGAGATAGGGAGATTGCTTTCAAAGTCCCTTTTAAATGTTGAACACGATGTTTTCTTTAATTTCTGTATATTTTGTATAATGTGTATTCAGGGCGATTTTACCAATGCCAGTTCCTATCAAGCCATTGCTGGACTCAGAACTGGGCTCCCCAGGGTTTGCCGAGGCTGATCTTTGAACATAAGTGACTGGACCTCCCTCCGAGCACCTCTAGGTGGACTTGAGATTGGTTCCCAGTCTCAAGGGTTAACCTTTTGAACCACCATGGAAAAACTATACACTTAATTATTGAATTAATTGTATGGGTTTCAACATATTTGAATGTGCCTTGATAATGTTGATTTTTGTGTGATAATATCGATGGAAGTTTGATAAAGTTGCGTTTCCATTGATTGACGGTATTTCTGTGGTTACCTATTGGAAGGCCATGGGCCTGAGCATCCCAAACATTCATTTAGTGGCTTCAGGTTTAGACTCTGTAAGGTACTCCTCTGGCATCCTCTGTCTCGGGTTAGCACACAAAGAGTTGATAGACTGTGAGAACTAAGGGGAATTGTGCTTTTAGAGGAAGTTGGTGACTCGAATTATTAGTGGTGTGTTAAGACAGTTATGTTCCTTCTGTTCCCCAAACTCTGTCCTCTCAGCCATCAAAGTACAGTTTCAAAACTTCAGGAAAATAATGGGTCTTTATCTCAGCTCCTGATTTTTTTTAAATTTGCCAAACTCTCTCCTCTTTATCACATCCTCACTGAATCTATGTTAAAAGTAAATATTCAAGGGATATTTGTTAATAGACACTAGATGTGGGGAAGACTTAAATATTGAAGTATCTTGTAGCATTAATAAAGGTTGCTTAGCAGACCCTGAAAACAGGTAATGTTAACACTAAAAATTTTGTTACCTTTTAAAAAATAGTAACTTTCAAATACAATACTGGCAACCCCTGACTTGTACATAAATTTGAATGGTTGAAACTACCCCTTGAAGTTACCACCACTTTGTATTATTCTGTAGCTTAGACTAAAGTTTTCATCTTGAAAGGATGAGCTCTATTACTGCTGGGATTGATAAAACTCAGCTACGATCGAGCGAGTGGATTCCGATTCTTAGCGATGTTTTAATAAGACCAGTTAGACCTGGTCCCTGGGTTTCTGAGACTGTCACTCTTTACAGGACTAGAACTTTCTCTTTGTCATTTGAACTGCTAACTTAGTTGATTCCACAAGCCTCCACTTGTGAATCTCAGAATCTCTATTTCTATCAGCCTAGTAGGTGATTTGTATGAATATAAATGTTTGGGAAACATTGGTACTGGGGCTGGCTTTCTGTTCAAAAGCATTGTCTGTGTTACCTTAGTTACCAAGTCATGGATTAGTTCTTTGCTGTTATTTCTTCAGATGTAAGATAGAGATTATAATGCTCGCCCCCTGTGTTAGCATTGTTAGTGTTAAAAACGTAAATAGTCTTAAAAGTTTGAGACAGTGTAAATTGGGTCAGTAAAATGTCCAGGGCCTCTTGAAAGTAGGAGAGGCCGTTAGCAGCATGCCTTCACCCTTGTCGACAGTTTCTGGATGCAGCAACATCCTGCCAAAGGAACAGTTTCATCTTAGCGGATTCATCATCACCTATTTATTATGGGCCAAGCAGCCATTTTCTTTTGATGGTAGAAAAACAGATCCTTCGAATTTAAGCAGAAGGAAATGAGCCCAACAACAAGGGGGCAGTGGTGAGCAGATCCTCTAAAACCCGGTGCCTCCAAGGCCCCTCGGGGTTACCTTCTCAGCAGCTGATCAAATTTGCACCACCCAGGGACGGCCTGTGTGAGGTGGTTGCCCTGAGTTGCGGCAGAATCAGTTCTGACTCCTAGAATACCCCACGAGGTATTCTAGACTCCAAATACCTCTAGACGAGGTATTTCTGGACTCCAGTCTTTATAGGAACAGACTGCCTGCTTTCTTTACCGTGGAGCCCCTGGTCGAGTCTTGCACAGCAACCTTTGGGCTAACAGTCTAGTGCTTGACTTGGTGGCACAATTGCATAACGGCTCCTATGTGTAAGGCTAACAGATGATTCAGCGAGAATGCTCTGACTCTGCAGGAGACAGATGACCCTTAAATAAGGCATGCTTGAACTGTATGGATGGGTTCACATATACGCGGTGTGTGGACAGAAAAAACAAAACTAAAAAATGCAGCATGTCATGCTGCTCATCTCTGTGGGAGCAGTTTGTCTTGCCAGTAAATTGCATCTGAGCAGTAAAAAAATCATCCCTTGGGGTTCTTGTGCATTTTTCATTCTGTTTAGTGCAAAACAGTAAACTTTGAATAACACCATGGGACCCACACAAAATGCCACTGTTGAGGTTGAATGTGTCCTAGGAAGCAGAGAAAGAAGTCATGACGTGACAAGAAAAAGTTGAATTGCTTGAGCATGTGCCAGAGGTTGAGGTCTACAGCCGTAGTGGCCCGTCATTTCAAGATAGATGAATTTAGTGGAAGGGCCATTGTAACAAAAAGAAAACAAATTGTGTGACGTGGTTCACTGCAGGTCTGCCAGCAGACATAACAACCTCAAACGTTGTGAGAAATATCTTTTTTTCTTGTATTGTAAATGCAGGTTTTATGTGGGCATAGTATGAAATATGTGGAACATACAAAATAGATGTTAATTACTTGTGTTGTCTCCAAGTCCAGTCAACCACAGGCTATTAGTAGTTAAGAGTTTGAGAAGTCTAGTTACATGTAGGTTTTCAACTGCATGGAGCGAAACTGTCCAAGGATTAAGTGTAATTTCACCAGTTTTGCCAAGAATATTAGTATAATAAATTTTGGATTCCGAGTTATTAATGCAGTGTGTCTATGTATTACATAAACATGGCACTCTCTCCTAGTCTGTGCTACAGGAAGAATTTTGAAACTATCTCCTTTTTGGATTGTGAAGGGGAACTAATGACCAAAATTACCATGTGTTCTCTATGTTGTTATTGTTTTTTTGTTTGTTTGTTTGTTTGTTTTTTTTAGGGCATCACTGCCCTGGTGGGAGTAGGAGGGCCATCCTTTGCCCCTGTGGAGCTGGAATTGAACCTCCATCCCAGTGGGCCGCAGTCTTGCGCACAACCACTACGCCACTGGGGCTCAGCCTATATTGTGATTGTTTACATATGTCTTCATCTTAAACTCCCTCACACATGCAGTGTGCTTTTTCTTCTGATTGCTTTGATTACTGTTGTACTTCAAAGACTATGTATGTGAATATTTGCACCCTGTTTGTAAAACAAAATGATTTCCTGTTCATCACCTTTAATTTTAAACTTTTCAAAAAAAATTCTGGCTCCTTTTTTATTAAAAAAAAATTCCTATTGGGAAGCTTGGTTTGTTAGATAAATTATGGAAACTCTACCTGGGTCATCTGTTGATGGATAGCTTCATTATAAATTTTATAATTAATTAAAAAAATTGACATCCATATAAATCTCAAAAAGGATGTGAATAATGAATTATTTTACATGGCTTATGATTAGTTAGAAATAATTTTTTTGTAAGCCAATACTTGCTTGAATATAGTAGATATTACTAATGCTGTAATACGATTATTTGCTGTTTGTCTTTTAAGAGAGTGAGTGTTCCTTGAAAGGAGAGAGCATCTTAATTGTTATTGTATCTCCTGCTTCACACTAGGAGCCTTAGTGACCTACTGGTTACCCATTGGGCTGTGATGTGAAAAGACAGCAGTTCGAAACCACTAGCCCCTGTTTGGTTGTGGGGGCTGGTCCCCCACAAAGAAAGGAATGAAACAATTTGGGGGACTTGCAAGTAGCTACAAAGTAACCTCATAAAAAAACACATACCATTCCATCCACATTCTAAGTACATCATCATCATTTACCTTAACAGGTCCATGACAAAAATAGGGTCTTTCTATGAGAAGGACTAGGGAAAACGCTTATCACTTATAAGCCTTCTGCTTAGACTTTCTGTGCTTGTCAGTTTCATCTCAGTAAAAAACAAGCAAAAATAACTACATTAAAAATTACAATGTGGAAAAAAGCAAATGTCCAGATTATTTCAGATTGGTCTCCAACCAGCAGTTTTATTTTGCCCAGAAATTCTATTTCTCTGTCAATTTGAACAGTGCTCTTTATTGAACAATTTGGCAAGTTTTCACATACAAAGACTACGTGAAGCAACTCCCTGCCATCAGGTGGGGGCTGACTCACAGCAACGCTAGGCGTCGCTGCAGAATTGCCCCAGGAGTTCCCCAGACTGACTCTTAGGAGTAGAAAACCCCACAACCAAACAGGTCCAAGGAGCGGTTGTGTAATTGAGGGGTAAAATTAAAGAGACATCAGACGACATAAAGCATGCAATCGCTTACTTCCCTGACGGCCATGTTCTCAGCAGTCAGGTCCATGCAGCGGGGGAGAATATATTTCCAGTCAAAGCTTATATACATTTCAGGGTTGTGCAGGCCCCCCTGATTACAGATGACCCCATATGTTAACAGGAAGGGGCTGTACAGTAGGCAAATGTGCAACAGGAAACGGACAAGCTAGGGGTGTAGATGCAATGAGAGGGGGAGGCAATAAGGGTACACATGTGACAAGGTGGGCAGACCCTAGGTTTAAGATGGCAGCCTAACCTTAGTCCTCCTTGAGTTGGCTTGACCTTGTCCCAGGACTCTCCTTTAGGGATACAATCCCCTATCCTTATCAGCAGGGAGTGGGCCCCACCTGGGGTGGGCAGGACAATAGGATCTGACTGCTCCAGATGTCGGATAACCCTTAAGGAGATGACCTCTAAGCAGTTGGCCTCCCAAGTGTAATCAATGACCATGTGTTCCTAGATTTGGCATATATTATGGTGGAGAAAACCTAGGGAAAATCCTTTCTGCATTCCACATTTCTGTCACTTACCTCTTTGGTGCCTTACTTGTTTTTGACATAATTATTATCCAACTGGGGGTGGGTATGTTTAATTACCAGGTCAATCAGGGTTTTTCTGCTGATAGTGCAGGGACATTGTTTGAGAACCTGAATAGGACCCCTTGCCATGGGGCCAGTTCCGGCTCCTCGTGACCCTCCAGGGCAGAGTAGAATGATCCCATGGGGGTTATAAGCCAGTAAACCATTCCTCAACCAGGCTACCCCATCTTTCTCCCACAGACCTGTGACTGGGGGGGGGGGGGGTCCAGATGGCAACCTTACCATCCAAAGGCCAGTTATTAACCACTGTGTCATGGGGGCCCCTTCAATTGAGAATTGAGAAGTGGTTGTACCATTCTTTCCTTCACCATAAAATTGAGATGAAAACACAAAACCGTTTGTTGGTCTAGAGCACTGTTTCCCAAGTGGGAGATACCACTCCCTGGGGGGCACTGGAACGTCCAGGGAGGGCTGCAAAAGCAGACTCCTCCACTGTTTCCTGTATTACAGCTAGTTTATAATTGCCAGGAGGTTGTTGAGTAATTTATTTTTCAAAAAGGAGGTGGTAGGCCAAATAAGTTTGGGACTCTGTGGCTTAGAGTATTGCTTTTTCCTTCCCAAAGTACTTTTGGCAAGAGGGTGTATTTGCACATTTTAATGGGATCTGGAAGACAGGGCTTTTCAACAGGTTCAGCTTGGTTCAGCCCTGGACTATCCAGTTGACCATGATTGACCTTTTTTTTTCAACATCTTATTTATTCATATCTATACCCTTGTTTATTTTCTAGAATTTTCAAAGCTTTTTATCTCTAATGATTTATTTTTAAAAATAGAATTCAACGCTCTGAAAAGAAGTGCCTTTACACTTCCAACCTTTCTTTTACATCTCGAGATAAATGGTTCTCAACTTTCTTTCCAGAGAATACCTGGGAATTCCTGGAGACTTTTTACCCAGCATAACTGCATGTGTGTTGGTGAGGAGGGGTGCTTGGGAGTTTCTGACAGTTTAGTATGTTCATGTCAGCAGTGATGCTGCGTACCCTAGAATGTACAGCACAGTTCCTTTTTAATAAGAGGCTGAGATAAAAAACCTGCACTACATATTCTGAAATATCTTGACTCTTTTTATGATTAACTTTTTACCGATTTCTCTGACTTATGATGTCTATTCAATACTTTCGAATCCTTTTTTCAAAGCTGATTCTTTACCTTCTACTAACCCTTGCCCAGCAATCAATATAAATCTTACATTGCTGTGTATATGGGAATGCTATCTTGATGTGCAATCACAGGACCAGCTAAATTACTATGTTCTGTTTAGGCTAGAAATGTTTATAGTCATATTTTTCTTTTTCTTTCTTTTTTTTTTTTTTGTGGTCATTTTCAAGTTGATATTTTCAAGTTAACTCACCCAGTGGTGATCTAACTTGTGGAACCCCTGGGTGGTGCACAAGGATCTTGCACTCACTCATCTGGGCCACCAAAAGCTTGGAAGCTCAAGTCCATCTAGAAGTAGCCTGAAAGAAAAACGGGAGGCTCTTCTTCTGGCAACCAGTGTTTTGGTTTTATCTGGCTTTAGTCTGGTGGTATCAATGTTCTTTAATGAGTTCATTGTGCCACAAAGTAACTAGAAATACATTTCATGGGGTTTTCTGGTCTGTGATACTATGAATGTTCTTGGGTGGGGCCCCTTGGCTGCTAAAGGAAAAGGTTGGTGGTTCAAAGTCACCCAGGGTGAAGCAGGAGAAAGTTGTGTTGATGTGCTTTGGTAGCGATTACAGTTGACAACAGCTTATGGGACTTAGGTCCATCCTATTAGCTTGTGGCTTACCTAGATCATTTCCCCCCAATCAAATGGCAAGATCACCAGACTTTTCTTCTGCAGCACTGCAGAGTGGGTCTGAATAGCCAACCTTGTGCAAAGTAGCTAGCTGAGAGCAAACTATTTGCACTGCGCTATAACCTGTCAGAGAACTATTATCAGGAAATGATTGAGATATCAGTCTGAGGTCCTGAGGTTAATTACAAAGTCAGGTTAGAAATAGAAAGCACTACTCTTAATTTGCCACTTTTTTCTCACCAAGGCAGAAGTTAATTACATCTAATCTCTTAATTTTACGAGTCTGTAATCTTTTATTCAAGCCTTTGACGCTGGGTGTGTTTCAGAATTCAGAAATCGTAACATTTTATAAAGGTACTATGACCAGAAAAGTTGTGGAACAGCATCAAGAGTGCAAGGCATGAAGAAAACAAAACATCATTAAAAAGAAAGGAACCAGAGAAATGAGGAAGTAAAATTGCAGAGCAGAAGATTTCAAAGGGAGCTGGAGAGTGTGCAAAGTGAGTTAAAATACCAAAAAGGAAACACACCCTTGGCATTTCTCAGAAAGAACTAAAGGAAAAATTCAAGACGCTTGTTACAATATTGAAAGATTCAATGGGCAAAACACGGAATGGTGCAGGGAGCATCAGAAGGTGGGAGGAATACAGAGTCATTGAATTAAGGTGATGTTTAAACCATTTCGGGAGGTAACATCTGATCAAGGACCTGTGGTACTAGAGGAGGCCTGCAGTACTCAGATCACACATAAGAGCTTCGCATCAGTGTTTCCCAACGTGGGTGATGCTGTCCCTGGAGTACACCAGAACAATCTAGGGGAGTTTGGGGAAAGCAGATACTTGTACTGTTATTTTGGATTCTGGGGTACAGTTCAAAAGTCTTGCAAGCTGGTGCTAAGAACGTTTTTTTTTTTTTTTCCTTTCTTTCTGAAAAGGGGTCAGTAGGCCAAATAAATTTGAGAATCTATGCAAAATAAGTCATTACAACTGGACCAATGTCATAAGAGGAGAAAATATAGACGTTGTCAAGGATTTAGTTTTACATGAATTCATGATCAAAGCCCAAGGAAACTGCAGTCAAGAAATCAGATGATGTGTTGTGTTGTCAAATCTGTAGCAGTGGACCTCTATTAAAGTTTAAAGGGCAAAGATACCACTTTCAGGACTGAGGTGCACCAGGTTCTAGCCATACTGTTTTCAATAGCCTCATTTAAATGTAAAAACTGGACAATGAATAAGAAAGACTTAAAAGATTGATGCCTTGAATTATGAGGTTGGTGAGGAATCAGTATTGAAAGTAACTTGCAGCAGCAGCAAGGCTGGGTAGCTCCCACGACCACCAGAGGGCAGTGATAGACAGTAACTTGTACTGCCAGAAAAACAAGCACATCTGTCTTGGAAGAACAGTCAGGATGCTCCTTAGAAGCAATAATGGCAAAGGTTTTTTTTCAGCTGCTTTGGACACGTTACCAGGAGGGACCAGGGCCAGTGCCTGAAGAAGGAAAAAGAGGAAGACCTTCAACTGACACAGTGGCTAAGACAATGGGATTAAACAGAGGAATGATTGTGAGTAAATGGTGCAGGACTAGGCAGAGTGCTACTGTTCTGTAAATAGGGTTGTTTTAAGTAGTAACTGACTTGACTGCACCTATTAACATAGATGATGGATTTGTGTTTCACGCCGGCACCCCTGCAGGGTGTAGGCAACATTCCGTAATCAAATCGCCACTGAGTGTTGATCCTGACTTACGGTGACTCTATAGGGTAAGAGTGGAGTTGCTGCCTTGGGTTTCCAAGCTTTTCACATCTCTATCCGAGCAGGCCGATTCATTTTTATTGAGAGGAACTGAGGGATTCAGATATCTGACCTTGAGGTTAGCAGCTCATTTTGTAGCCCACTATGTCACCAGGTCTCCTTAATCAAACAGCATTATTTCTGAAAGGAAAAAGATAATGGCCCTATAATACTACTATTAAAATGAGAATTATTAAAACCACTATTAATGGTGAAAAGGTCTTTTATAGTCTTGTCATGTTTCCCTTTCTTTTACATGTTTCCTAATAGGCACTTACAGTTTCTCAGTTGTTATTTTTAGATCATTGCTTTGGTTGCTTAACATCTATGCTTAACTTAAAATTTCCTAGAGTCTTGGTTTTTGAGTTAGGCTACAAAATGATGCATTCAGTTATGCTAGCGTATGTTGGAGTGAAAAAAAACCTAACAGATTAATGGCTTTTGTCTCCTTCCTATGAATTCCTATGTAAGTTTGGGGACACTCCTGAACAGTCCTGACAGGTATTGTAGCTCTGACTTGTGCAACTTGTGATCAGGCAAAAGAGCTATTGTTTTAGTCTGAAAGTGAGACATGAATTAGTCCCATGACCTTACCTACTGCAAGGTGGCTGCAAAGTGGGGGGAGAAGGGGGCATTTGGATATTCAGTGAGAAATCAACTTCTGTGCCGGACAGGATATGTATTTCTGTGAATAGGTTACTTTCTCACTTCAAATGAGGAAATAATTGAGTACTCAGGCCCTGTAGTATTAGGTTCCATAGTACAATACCTGTTCATACAATTTGTGTTTAATTCCTGAAAGTATCATCATTCTTGTGTAGATTTCAAAACTGAATGGGGTATTTGTTGAGAAACTTGACACATCTACTTCATGTGAATATCAAACAGATCCAGGGCCAAAATGTAGATTCACTTTTGACAGGAAAGTAAACATTTTTGTATTAGTCAGTGCCACTTGAGAAAGCGGATAAAAGCATTCACCGATGATTACATAGGTCTTTATCTGCTTACTCAGGTCACTAAATGTGTCCCATGCACTTGCTTATACTTTCTTGAAGTAGCCACAATGATAGTTAATTTTAGAACCTGACAGGCAAGGTTTAAATGGTGAGTAGTTGGGGGAAGAAAAGAGTTTCCATTTTGACCTGGGGGTGGGGGGCTGGGGTGTTAGGCTCTTCTTATCTTCTTAAGTCGTCCTTCCAGAAACATGTGTGTCTCCGAGAGCACTTTTGCCCTGTTCTTTTCTGTAAAGAAGGTCAAGGATTGAATGTGATCATAAAGGAAGGTGGGGGGGAGGGGGGGAGCTTTGTTTCCTGGCTTGTAGTTCTTTGTGCATGCCTCTCCTGTGACAAAGGAGTAACTTTTAAATGTACCTCTGCTTTTCCCCCCTGGGGAAACAGCCAATGCTTATGAATTGCTTTGCAGATCAGACTAGTGCTTTCTGTGGAAGCTCCCGTGTCATAGACTTTGGGGGAGATGATGAAAAAAACCTATTACAGACGTGTACACATTCTCTTTGAGTACTGGTACCAGATCAGAGTTTTTGTGGAAACCCAGCTTTGTATTAGATCCTCATTATTTTTGGCTTGTTTTAGAAACTTTTGTGGGGGGGGGGGGGGGGAAGAAACTTTTGTAGTTCAATGCCATTTCTCCCTAATTTTGTGAGTTTACACAAAAAAAGACTTCCAAATATTAGGGTGGGAATTTTCTTTTTTCTCTCGTGAATGCCCTTTGAAGCTGGCCCTTAGGAAAACAGTCTTGATGTTTCAACTGGTGACCTGCCAGATTTTATAATTTACTTTAGATTGATGAAGTTGATTTTTACAAATCTGTGTCTTGCCCTCTCTAATGTTATTAATTTCTAAAATTTCCAGATTATTTCTGTTGGCACTTGGTAGGTTCTGTAAGGGGGTGCCAGTAAACAGCATAAGCTGTTTATCACATCTTACTCGATGTGTTGAATTAGGATCATGATTGATTAACCTGTACAGTAGAATCAATAGTGCAATTTAAAAATTCAAGCCCCTCCATTTGGAGCTTGGTATATTTAATACTTGTTTGCATTTTATGGTTGTGTGCAACAAACAAAACTTTGAAATGAATTAGATATTGCAGTGGCCATTCATTGTGTGAAATTTCATCTGTTTTGGAAGGATTTGGACCAGTTAAATCATTCTAAAATTTCTTTGCTGCTTCACTGTCCCAGAGAAAATATACTTTGTCATTCTGTTTAACTTCCAGCTTATCGGGGGAAAAATAAAGGCATCTCTAGTCTGAAATTGCTTTTGGGAGCATAGTTCCACATCTTTTGGTCTGAATGAAAGGCCTAGGGAAACATGAATTTTGTTACCTTTTTATTTTATTTTCCTTCACTTATAAATCATCATGATGATCCTTCCTTTACATCCATGAGTCTCACTTTTTATAAACAGCATCTATTCCCTTTCCAAGTCTGGTTATTTGTAGTTAGTTTTGCCATTTACAATCCTATAGGCCCTTTACAAATGGATCATTTTTTCACATTAAATTTTAGTAGGTCAAGAATTCATTTATTCAGTGTCCTCAAGAGAATCGATCTCAGAAGATTGTGGCTACATATTTTTTATGGCTTCCTATTGCTTTCTGTTCTCAATTTAACCAGTAGCAACAACAAATTTGGAGGATACCATAAGACTTTGGCATTATTTTATTCTTGTTTCCCACTTGTTTCTAAAGGTAATGGCATTTCTTACTTACATACGACAATACCCATATCCTTCTAATAAAATTACCTGGTATCTTTGAGGAGAAATCTGCCATTTAAAGACTGGACATGAACAGAGAGGCAGGTGGGTTCTATTGAATTTAGTGGCAGACTTGTCTGCTGGAGTACCTTTATATTGTCTTTATTTTGTTTGCACCCAGTGCCTATTTAAAATTTAAGCCCACATTTTTCTTATCACCTTCGCAGAGGTTTAATGGCCCCATTTTCCAGAAAAGGACTTTCATGTTGAATAATTCATTTTATTCTATTTAAACCCAAAACAAACATGTTGCTGATGATCACTTTACCCTCCTGCCAAGGTTACTTAATTTGTTAAAATTAAACTTTATTATGGACATCAATACAGCAAGCATAAAAAGGTAGGAAGATTGCACTGTAATGACCCTCCATGTAACCTTGACCCAGTTTCCATAGCCAACACCTGAGGCCATGCTTGCTTTATCTGTACCCTGGTCAAGTTCACATTTCCTATATTACATTGAAACAAATTCAGACATCATTTTTTCTGGAGTTTACAAGATACACCTATTTCAGCATGCATTTTAAAAGATAACTCCTTTTAACTTAACCACAGTATCATAAATACACTTAAAACTTTGATAAAAGTCCTATAGCCATTTTTCAAACTTAGAAATAACCTCCACTTATTTGAATCTGTATTCAAATAAACAGCGTATGATTACTTGATATCACCTATCTTATGAGACTGACGCTGCCTACTGCGCTAAGAAGGCACACTGTATCACTTACCTATGTAATCCCTATATTCCCTCCCAGTTCCTCTCTTACTCTCTTATTTTGCAATTTATTTATTGAAGAAACTGGACTGCTTCTGGATTTTCCTTTATTGCATTCTTATGGTGTAATTGTTAAGTGTCTGCTATAAATTAGGGGATAAGATTAAGACATTTGGTCAAATTCAGGCATGGCTTTTTTTTTTCCCCCTCCACACTGCTTTTTTGCCCAAGTGTGCTTCATATCAATAGACACAAGTTCTGATTATCTCAGTTCTGGTTGTCTCTGTGGTTAGAATCACTGGAGTTATATTGATGAAGAAAAACTTAACCCTCATGTTTTAATATACAATGATTGTAAAGACAGGAAGGATAAGTGCTCAATTAATTCTTTCCCTTTGTTTACCGATTCCTCCATTCCCCCTAAAAACAAAAAGCCCAAATTGAGTGCCATCAAGTTGATACCAACTCATGGTGGCTTTCTAGGACAGGCTAGAACTACCAAAATTGTGCTGCTAGGCCTCCTACCAGTCAGTCTCCCTGGACCCTCAAATAATGAGATGCTTTCCTGGCATCTTTTTTTTTATAGTGACAGCTTGTTTTTTTCAGAGCCATTGTGAACTCATGTTTGTGGTGGTATCCATCTCAAGCAGTGCTTATATGTATTGTCATTAATATCCTTGTAAAACTTCTTAATTTTAAATAAACTTCTGCTTACGTTGCTTTGCCTTAGGACACTAGTTGTACAAAAGTGGCACAGACATACTTTACTTTCTTATGCTAATGTAAATTCATGCATTCAACTTAACTATTGCCTATAGGTATTATTTGGAAAACAGAATATTTATTGAAGCTGTTGTTTTAAACATCTGATATTCTTTCCAGCTAACTGTCATCTGTCAAGGACATCTGGCTTAACATTAGAATAGCTGAAATATCGTTATTAGAATTATCCGCCTGTTTGAAGTTTTGAATTAAATTGAGGCAGTAGATTAAAGTAGGTGGAAGGCAGAATCTTTATCAGAATCAAATAAAAATATGAAAGTAATTGAATTTAGCAACTAACTTACTGTTTTATCTAAGTATACAGGACACTTGACCTTCCTACTCTGCTTGTAGTGTTTGTCATTAAGGTTCCCTTAGGTGTTTTAGACTGAATTCTACTTTGCCTGGGAAAACGTTGAGCATCTATGGACTTGACAGATTACATGCTAGTGAGGGCCCTCTCAGTCATGTGGCCAATAGTGCTTACTGGGAGAGTTCCAATTTGCTGAGTTTGCAGTTGGAATCCATCAGTTTTTTCATGGGAGAAAGAGCTTTCCATTCAGAAAAAGAGTTATATTGTTGCAAAACTCACTAAGGGGTTCCGCCCTGCCCTAGAGGGTCACTGTGAGTTGGCATTGACTGGATGGGAGTGAAAGTGACATCTCCTGGGTGGAGGGTAGGGTGGGATATCTCTTCTAATTACATGGATTAACAAACACACTGCTAGCCAGTGCTTCCTATTCAGCAGACAGCCTAGCCTCACCTTTCTGCTGTCCAGTGCCTACTGGTTTTGAACTGCTGACCTTTTGATTAGCAGCTCAACACCCAACTCAGTGTCATTATCAAAATTACTTGCAATAAATACTAATTTGTTGTCATAATAGTTTTGGAATTGTCATGTAAAATTGATAATGATAAAACTTGTATGATTTTTACTAGATGTCATTGCTTCTTATGTAAGCAGATGTTTGTTTACCCCCCAGCAATTTCTGTCTTTTTACACCTTTCCCAAACTCTGAAATCTCATAGTAAATTTGACCCTTGAGCATGAACTCGCTATGTACATTTTTGTTTATGCCACATGCAAATATATGGCTTTGTGTATTTCGTTGATCTTTTTGTTATTTACATGTTAGAAAATCTTGTGTCTCAAGAATATATCTCTCAGCCTGTTGCCTTAAATGGAATTTTTCTTATTATATTTGTCTCTATTCACCTCCGTCTGTTTTCCAGGGACCCTTTAGAAAAACCCATTTAATACTTGTTTTCGTCATCTTTCTTCTCCTCACTCACTTCCCCACTTCCCTGTTTGATTATGAAAGTCCCTCAGAAGTTTCAGTTAACCAGTGTTTACTGCATTTGAGTCCTAATGCCCTATATAGAGTGATTTGAGCGAGTGTCTGGCCTCTTGACTTGACAAGGGAGAAGAATTACTTTCCTGAGTGTCAGCTGCCCTTGGTGCATTTCTAGGAGGCTGACATCTGATATGCCTCCACCCTTCACTTCTGACCCCAGCCTTTCCTCCATGGTGCAGCTCCATAATTCCTTACGACAACCATCAGAATTCACAGACTGTACCCATGAGTATGGGCTTTTACAAGGAAAGTTTGCAGGTTTCGAATCAGGATCACAGTTATTTGGTCAGGGCAGACTCTTCAAAGCCATGTTCACAGGCAGATCACCTGCTGTTCTTGGCCTCTTAGCCATGAGGCCCCCAGACTTCGGGCCATATGGCAAAGCTTTTAGGGCTGCTGATAGATGCCACTCCATCGTAATCCCCAGCCTGAAGGTGTCCAGCTTTTGCTCTGTGGGAAATGCAACCTAACACCCGGATAAAGTTCCCAGAAGCACCCCATTTTTTAAGTGAACCTCTTGTCCAAATGTAGTCACCTTATCTTGCTCTGGAGAATGGAAAACCCACCACTGTGTTTTGTGCTTTGGCTCCTGGTTCTGCCACTTCTCTGGTGTCTCAGCTTTCCATGCCTGATCTGGGAGGTTCTATGTAAGGGAATCAATCTCAGGATCTAAAGGATGAACTCCATTCCTGGCTCCCCTGTATTGATGGGCGTGCACCTTCCTCCCTCCACTTTATGCCCAGCAAGGTAGCAAAACTGACGAATGTCCATGGAGTGCCAAGCTTTTGCAATCTCATTCAGCTCTGTTAACAGTGACTTACAACTGAATATTATGAGCATCTTCCCCACCTTCACTTAACCAGATTTTTACTTGCCTTCAAGTAAAAATCATTTGGTGGGAGTTAAAAAGACCATGACTAGAAGAGACATATTAAGTCATACATTGTGTGTAAAAGCCTGATGTTGGTGCTGCAAATATGAGAGGGCTTCAGAGAGTTAGTGGGAGAAGGTCATTTCAGTGTAAATGTTACACAAAATTTTGAAGCCCCTTCATAGGTAGCGATCGACTAGTTGGATGGTTGTTGGTTATACCCACCCAGTGGTGCCTCACGAGACAGACCTGACAATCTGCTTCTGAAAGCAGAGTGCCGTGAAACCCTCGGGGGGAATTCTCTGCACATGTGGGATCACCGTGAGTCAGAATGAACTCAGGGAACTTATCAACAAACACATGCTCTGGCAAAAGTCATCTGTCTTGCACCCTCTGGGCATAACGTGTGTGTGTTAGATTTTATATCCTTGTGCACCTTTGTTCTTTGTTGAGATTGACTTTCTTCCTCCAAACAGTAGTGATCTTTAAGGCCCATTTCTATTCTTCCGTCTTTTTGGGAATCCTTTCCTTCATACCTGTGCTATAAGAGTAATGTGACCAGACATCTCGCTTTTTAACAATTTAACAACGTACTGTGGTGTGTTAAAATTAAAATAAGTATATTACAATACTATTTTTGCATTCTATGAAAATTTTTGTTGCTCCATATAGACCAAATTTTTAATCAAACACACAAGCACACACCCCTCCCCCCCCTCCCCGGTTAATGGTGTCCCTCTTAAAATCTGGTCACTTTATTTAAGAGGCCACCCAAACCCAAGCTTATAGCCACAGAATCGGTGCTAACTTAATGATCCTATATTGGACACGGTAGAACTGCCCCCTTTGAGTTTCTGAAACTTTTAAACCATTATGTAGTCACCCGTACTCGACACTTCTTGTCATGTGCTATTTCTTCCAGTTGAATTAGACACCAGGACTGGACATAAATCTGTTGTCTTACGTTTTCCCTTCTTAGTGAAATGGCCTTGCACTAAACGGTAGACTCTCAGTCTGGCTTGATGCTGAAGGTGTGGAAACAGCATAGCAATCCTGTTTTAACCATGCATCCGGGTTTATGGTTATTGTCTTGGTGTCATGTGAAATGCAGATATTATCATGGAGCACTGCAACCAGTTTACACGAAAGTAGAGCCCCAGTGTTGTAATGGATGACTCATTGCTAACCACAAAGTTAAACAAAAATAAAACAAATACACTGCCATCAAGTCAGTTCTGACTCACGTGACCCTGTAGGAAAGGGTAGAACTGCTTCTTTGAGTTTCTAAGAATGTAACAGTAGGAAGCTTCACCTTCTCCAGAGGATTGACCTTCCAGATCACAAAGCGAAACCACTACCAGGAAGGCTCCTTAGAACCACAAGATTAGCGGTTTGAAACCACCAGCCAAGGCATGGGAGGCTTGTGAGACTTTCTACTCCCATAAAAGAATTGTAGATAGTCTCAGAAACTCATAGGGGCAGTTCTAGTTCTACCCTGCCCCGGGGGTCTCTGTGGGTTGCAAAGAGCTCCAAGGCAGGGAGGGGTTTGTTTGTTTGTATTTTTAGAGAAAGAAATGGAAATTTTTATTAGAAGATGAACACAGATGAGAAAACTCTAGCAACGTGCCTGTCTTAGTGGCATCTTGTTTGAGGCCAGAATTCATAAAGAACATATACTTTTTACTTTGGAATTTTATAATTCTTTGAGCATTAGAAATGCTACAGAGACTGCAGTAAGTAAAGTACCTTAGGCTAACTGCGTTTATTAAGGTTTTTCCCCCCTTCTATCTACATTAAATAACTTGGGCTACATTGGCATAATGATTAATAGCACTTGCATTTTCATAAGTGCCCCAAATGGTCTGATATCTTATAGGGTTGTTTTTCCTCCTCCTCAGGATCCCTGAGCACATAATAGGTTAGGAGCTGGGCTGCTAATCCCCAGTCAGCAGTTTGAACTCACTAGCCACTCTTCAGGGAAAGATGAGTCTTTCTGCCCCCGTCCAGATTTCAAAACTTAAACCTCCAAGGGCAGTTCTTCTATGCCACATAGGGTCCCTCAGAGTCAGGAGCAACCTGATGGCACTGAGTTTATGTTCTCTGATCATGTGTATAGATAGTGCACTTGTTGGACACAGAATCAGGAGGTCCTTCTCATGAATAGTAACAGAGATTCTGATTCCGTCATCTGAGAGTCATCTACAGAAATGTGCATTTTAAGATACATGTCTTAGGACTTGAGTATGTGAAAACCAGTTCAGAGTGTTGGTTCTGACTCATGGAACCCCTTTTACATCAAAGAGAACAGTCCTCACTGGGCTTTTTACAGGCGACTCTTTGGAAAGGACATCACCAGTTTCTGGTAGACTTGAACCTCCAACTTGATAGCTGGGGTGTGTGTTAACTGTTTGCACCGCTTATCGGCCCATTAATTATTTGTTGTAGTCTTGTTATGAGAAAGGTTAATGAAGTACCATTTTCTATGAAGTTAGAAAGTAATGGTTAAGATCCTACTTTCTTGATTGCAGTGGCATCTCTTTTCTTAACACATTAAAGACTGGGTATTTTTTTTACCAACTTACCCAAGTGTTTCGGCTGTTGGTTATTTGTTTTTTGTTTTGCATTTAACCATACACACAAGTAAATTCAGGATCCATCCGCAATGTGTTTAGCACATTCCCCCTTCCCTCTTGCTTCACTGTGTCATAATGTAAAACTAATGTTTAAAGTTTATATGGGGAAGGAATATGTGCTGTGAAACTCATTTTTTTGGTGTATGGTGTCAATGCCTTGAAACAATTCTAATTTAAAGCAAAGTAAAAGTAATTTAAAACCTAATAAGCTACAACTTTGGAGGAAAATGGAGGGTGAACTGAAATACCAGCGACATCTTTCAATCAACTTCACTAAAAATTTTCATTCAAAAGCAAGATATTTTTGAAAATATTCAACATCAGTAGTTTCCATGTAATCAGAGGATGAGTCTTTTGAAAACACAAGTGCCCTACATCAGGGATTCTCAATCTTCCTAATGCCGCCATCCTTTAATACAGTTCCTCATGTTGTGGTGACCCCCAGCTATAAAATTATTTTTGTTGCTACTTAATCACTGTAATTTCTATTGTTATGAATTGGAATGTAAACATCTGATATACAGGATGTATTTTCATTGTTGAAAATTGAACATAATTAAAGCATAATGATAAATCACAAAACCAATACATAACTATATATTGTGAAATATTTATTTCATATATATATGTGTGTGTGTGTGTGTTTTGTTTTGGGCATCACTGCCCTCTGGTGGTCGTGGGAGCTACCCCGCGGGCTTTAGTCCCGCACTCAACCATTTACGCCACTGGGGCTCAACCCTAAATATTTATTTCTAATGACAGATATATGAGATTTTTATCTTGAAGCCTGTTGTAGCATGGGTATTAGTTTTCATGCCGGCTCTTCCTATGTGGACGTAACTGCATGTGGGTGAACTTGCCTGGAGGTGGATAGAGAAATACGTGTTTTCTGATGGTTTTAGGAGACCCCTGTATAAGGATGTATTTTCATTCAATCCCCAAAGGGGTTGCGGCTCATGGCTTGAGAACTGCTGCACTAGATTATTTGTAAATTGGCTTTTTTTCAATGTATACATTGTACTTTGGTTTATATTTTTCTTTATAGGTTTATGACTAAAATGTTTTAGAGTTTTAGTGGTAGATACTGCCCATATTTTTTATGCTAGAGCATACTCAAATCTATAATAAAAACATCAAACGTCATACTGATTGGGTGAAGAGTATGAATTCACAAGCACTGTTAAGGAAGTGTAAACAAGAAATTGTAGGAGAGAGGCTGCATTCCTTGAACTGCTGTGAGAACTATTAAATGTGAACTGAGTTAGAAAAAATACTTAATATGCACAGTATTTTAGGAGGATGGCAGATACCCAGATTAGAGATTTTTTTATCCAGGAAACCACAAAGGTCCTGCCCATTGCCATTGAGTTGATTCTAACTCAGTGGTTTTAGAACAGAGTAGAACTGTCCATAGGGTGTACAAGGTTGTAAATCTTTAGGGAAGCAGGCAGCTACTTCTTTGTCCTGTGGAGTGGTTGGTGGGTTCATTTAACCATTGCTCCTTCATGGTGTATTCTAAGTTCTGAACGCATGTGACTGTATGTCGGCTTTCTGACGCAGTACATCTTTATGAGAACAGGTGGCCTCATCCACTGTTGCATTTGAACCACTATTTTTTCTGTTAGTTCAGTGCTTACCCAGCAGTACCATATAGTTGACAAAGTATTGAATTTAATATAAATTGTTGCCTTAGTGGAATAGTGGGTTCTGGTGCTGGGCTGCTAGCTGCACGGTCAGCAGTTAGAATCCACCAGCCAGGAAGGAAGAAAGATGAAGCTTTCTGCTGTCTTAAAGACTTAGAACTTCAAAACCTAGAGGAACAGTTCTATTCCATCCTATAGGGTCACTGTGATTTAGAATTGAGTGTTGAACAGATGAAACAAGTTAAAATGTTTCACTTATTTAGGATAGATATAGGAGAGAAATACAGACACAGTCCACAGAAAATTGAGAATTTCCTTGTAAAAGTGGCATATAAAGTATTTACCTTGAGGGGATACACAAAGACATTATTTTCTTTAGGTCCTGGAAAAAAATTTTTTTTTCTTGTTCTCTCTATTGTCAATGTGTAGAGTAGGATAACAAGAAGTGGAAATATAAAGAAAAGATCTGGTGAAGAGTTGGGTTGGTAGATAACTAGGTTTCTCCAAGTAAGTACAATGGAAAAAGCAGTCCAAACAGTGGAGGAAAAGTAGAAAACCTGACCTGGTTTTATGAAGCCTTTCAAAACTGAAGGGGGTGGTGTGTGGTGTGTGTTGGTTTCTCATGTAAGGGCAATAAGGAAACCTCTGCAGGGTGCTGAAAAAGAGTTGGGGTGGGAAGCAACTTGTAACTCAATTCCCAGGTAAAGAGACTTCATTAACTGACAAATGGATGATTTGGGTGAGAAGAAAATTATTTGGGTGAAGTTCACCTTTTAGATTTGTACATGTGCTATTTTCAAGTACAGATGAGTATTTACATTTTTTGGGGGGTTGTGTTAGGCACATTTCTCTAGAGAAAGGAAACATGGACACTGGAGATAGCTAGAAGTACTTTGTAAATAACTTAAAATCAAATTATTTGTGCTGTTTTATAAACTACGTTAAAGGGACTCTACTGTCTAAATGTGGAAATGAACTTAAATACAATCAGAATATCTGAAGTGGACTTTAATTAAAATCTTGCCCCTATTTTTAGATTGTGATATTTTTTCATAAACCAGCTTGCTGTTTGAACACTAAATTTGAATGTTATAAGATTTCTTAAAACAACAACATATAATACTCCATAGACCCAGAGTGTATCTTCTAAGACTTCTAGTCTTTCACATTTTTATTACTTTTTTTTAATGGGGTGACTCATGACAAGTGTCATGATTATTGTAACTGTGCACACATGTGACATAATTAATTTCAAGGGCATTCTTGTTGCATGTGAACAGCAGCTATTTCTTGCTTTCTATACTGTGTGCTAGGTAATTTGTATGTAGGAGTATTAGCTTATTTCTCAGTTCTCCCAAGAAGATTTTATTATGTTATTACAAAGGAAAAGAAGAATCTGTCTTTGAGAGATTAGATCACTGGTCTAAAGACATGCTACTTAATGGTAAGCAAAGGCACATGGTTCAGACTGAAAGCCCGCCAGTCTCTGCCAGTCCTGCTCTTTTCATTCTGCTCACTACGGTAGCATCTCCAGTGGTCTCAGAGGGAAACTTGTGGGGATGTGTGTGGTAGATGGAGAAGAAAAGAAATCCAATGTGAAACCAACCATTGTGGTATGATCGCCTGTTTTTCCCTTTCATGTTTCTTTGTATTATGTAAAGTCTAAAGGTACTTCATGAAAACCTCTTTCAGAACTAGTATTCATCATCTTTTTTAAAATTTAAGACTGTTGAAACCAATGGCAGTAGATAGTCATTTTCATTGTAAACCTTGGTAGTGGAAGGTTACTATTTCAAAGCTTAAATGCAAAACATTAACCACATTAATAATTAGCTGTAGCTTATTAAACACTAAAGCTTGTGTAAAGTTGGAAGTAACTTTTGACTTGGGGTTCACCATTGTGTTAGTCCAGGTAGACTAGAGGAACAATTTTCATAGACACGCATATAGATAGAAGGAAAAGGTTTATATACACGAGGAACAGGAAATTGAACCCAGTCCAGTTCAAAGTCATAAGTTCGATATTAACCCATATGCCCGAAATCAGTCTATAAAGTCTCCTTCTGACTCATGAAGTCACAGGTCAGTGGGTGCAGAATCCCAGCGCTGGCAGGGGTCTCCACATGGCTCCTTGCTTCTAGGGCTCAGGGTCCAGCCACAGCAGAAGCAACTCATCGCTGGCAGAGGTCTCCATGTGGCCACCCCAGCTTCAGAGGTCTGGTTCATCAGAGCAAAGCCATGTGGTCTCTTGGCCGGCTCCTCCAGCTTCTCGGACACTGCCTTCTTGTCTTGTCTGTGATTTGTCCTCTCTGAGACTAACTCTCAACAACTGGGGAGATAGCTTCTCATCTTCACGAGGGAAATATCGCGAGATTTCCCAGACATATCAGGAGAAAGCCATGCCCACACACAGGCCTCATTGGCTGCTCAATGGCTATTTCCAGATTAACAGGCTAGACTCCACCCCTACATCTCAATCATGAAATTAGCATAAGCACATGACTGCCACACCGTGTTGAATATTAGGACACTTAAGGTGCCTGTTGTGTGCACATGCTTAGGGTAAGTTTCTTTTTAAAGAGGACAAGTCACTATGTGGTCTGTTTGGAGAAAAAAAAAGACAGAAAACAACCCTTGCATATATTTTTTTAATTCTTCAATTAAGAAGAGAGAATTTATTGTGCACATTACATTGACAGCTGAGAACAGAACCAGTCCAGACTGGAATAGGCCCAGGGCAAAGGGTCAACACGAGACTGGTGAAGTGTGAGTAAGGTGCGCCTCTCAGGTGCTTGCAGTGTTTGAATGATTACAGAAGCTCTAGATCCTTAGAAGTCCTTGATGGTAGTATGCAGTGAACAATGTTTGCACCAGTGTCCCAGTCTCAGACATTTCATATCCCTGCAGCTGAGGATTCTGAGCAAGCACACCGTTGGTGTACTTGGACGTCTGCCTCATCTTTCTTCTCCTGCGCTTCCGTCTGCACATTCTCCTCTTTCTCCACTCGGCTCTCATGGCTCAGAGGTTTCTAACAAGATAGTGCTAACTTAACGTGAAAGGGGTGGAAGCGAGGGGGAAGCCAACTCTTAATTTGTTTAGTACATGACAACCAAACCAAAGTCTCTTTGCTTTTTGCCAGATACAGTTTTTAAAACTGGTGCTTGAATGCAGAATCTGTTATGGCTTACAAAGGAAATGATTCTAAATAAAACCTGGTAGTTTATGTTTGCATATAATTACGGACTGGGAATCTGTACAACCTGTAAGCCATACTCTGTTTGACTTCAGATGCCTCTACCAGGACGGCTACAGAGGTGTACTGTCCAAACAAATGTCTCATAGGCAATTGTGAATTTGGTGGCTCATAACTGAAAAATTTGTTAGCATCGGACTAGCTCTTCACCTGGTAGTTCTGCCGCTTCTTGGATTAGCCTTTGTCAGACAGACTTTTCCCATCCGAGCCTACTTAAGCAAGCGGCAAGCTGCAACATGGCAAGCTGCAACATTCTTTAGGTGAGTGCACTCTAAAAGAGTCTGGAGTCCAGGCCTCAGCATTTCCATGAGGAGTTAAGTGCAACTCATTGACTGTAATGGGGTGTGTTCATCATTGAACCAATCACTGAGAGTGGAATGTTGCAGACTGATGGTTTTGCTCTGCCCCTGGGATTGAGGTGGCATCCATTCCATTGGAAACATATTGGCTGTGAGGAAAAGGCTACAAATGTGATTAGGGTTATCTCAGTGCAATGAATGGAGGTTTGTAGCAAAATCAGAATATATGGGCGTACTTGAAAGTGTGGGAATAGTACAATATTTCTAATTCACATTTTCCAATGTATGTATTTTTAAGCCGTTTAAGTCTTTTAGGGGTAGTGTTCTCTATTTCACTACAGTCAGACCTTACCTGTTTGTTTATACTGGTTCACTTAGTTTACATTAAGCTGCTTGGCACAAAGAGACATTTATATTTAGTTTCCTTGGTTTATAGCTTCCTGTTAGCAAAACTATTAAAAATGGTTATAGTTATATCAATGCATTTTTCTCTACTCCATTTAAAAGATCTACTTTTGCAGTTATATTTTTGAATCTGTCTTAAATCATGTTATGAATATGGAACTATTGAATCTTGCATATCCTTTCATCGTATGGCAACCATCCATTTTTTGTATTTTGCAAAATTTGTGAGTGTGTGTGTGTGAATTCCCTAGAACCCTCCACTATTTTAGAGAAGACTGATAATTGAACAAATATCTTTGACCTAAGATAACCTTAAAATTACTCCAACAATATAAAAGCTTTACTAGAAAGATTATCAAGTAACCAAATGATAAAAGAATACAGATGTGTGTGTGTGTGAGAGAGAGAGAGAATTATGTTGGTCAAGAATACTGAATGCTAGCTGAAACAAATCAGTCTTAGAGGAAATGCAAATGGATACTCCTTAGAACTGAGGTGGTGTGATTTTTTTTCTTGTTCAGTTTGGGCAGGTCATCAGGAAAGACCATCTACTAGAGAAGGACGCCATGTTTATTAAAGTGGAAGGCCAGTGAAAAGGAGGAAAACCTTCACTAGGAGGACTTGACACAGTAGCCTCAGTCATGAGCATAACATGATCATAGACTGTGGATGTGTTGTAGTTCGCAACACTGCAATCTTTATATACAAGTAAGGTGACCAGATGTGCCGCTTTTTAACAATTTGTCCCATGGCTAAAGTTTTAAAGTGAAATATATTACAATACTATTTTTGAGTTCTATGGACATTTTTGTTGCTCCATATAGACCAAATTTTTAATCAAGAACTCCCTCTCCCCCCGGCCAGTGGTGTCCTGCTTAAAATCTGGTCACTTTAAAGGGCACCCTGAGTTTGAGCTGACTTGATGTGCTATCAGTAACAAAGTCATTCTCCTTTCTAATAGTAGATTGAGTGGAAAATGCTATAAAAATATAGTCACCTGATGTAGTTCTAGGGATCTCTAAAAGCTTGATAGTATTTTGAGCCAGATAATCTCAGATTTCTTTTATTCACCAGTTCTTCGATGTTCTTGCAACTCTCAGATTTGGCAGGAGGGTAATAATCCTCTTTTTATCAGTTTGTGATGACCTTATTAGTAATTTCATAATTAATTACTGTAATTTGGGTAAAAGAAGAGAAAATGACTATTCAGATTTTCAGAGTTCTTGAGTGTATTTGTAATAGGTTGTTTCCTTATTCTCTCATCCTGAGAGCAGGAGGTATGACATTAGAGAAATATGGCCAGTTTGACTCCTGTATAATCTTTCAGTTAACCTCAGCTGTTCTCCATTGACCCTTAAGCTTCTTCTGTAGATTTGCTGTGAAAATATACTAGACTGAAGAAGAGGAAATAGAATTTAAGTTAAAATTTTCCTATTTTCCTTACACTTGAAAATAAATGGGTAATTACTTAGAACATTAATCTCTAATGAAGAATTAAACCTTTAAGCTTGAGTTAATTAGTGCATTGTCCTTATATTGGCTTGGTTTCTGTCCATGTTGAACTCTTTTAGAGGAGCATTGTACATGGGTATGCCAATGTACCCTTTTCCTTTTGTCTTCCCATCACAGAGTGACTTGGAGCCTGTGGAACAGAAGGTGTTGCTTCAGGTCCCGCCAATACCAGCACTTTCCATAGAATGTTCTGTGCTGGTGGAAATGTTTGCTGTGCGCCACATATACGAATTGAGTGCTTGAATTGTAGCTAGTGTGCTGGTATTGTTGTGTAATATTAGTTAATTTTCATAATTTTGCTTTTTG
>PVJH01025618.1:0-31331 GCA_004026705.1 Nesogale talazaci
CTTGGTGCCCTTCCAGCCAAGGAAAGTAAGCAGCCCCTCTAAGGATCTAGAGAACTGCCTTTGCTCTGCTTAGGGAGGTCCGGCCACTCACCTCCAAGATGTTCTTCAACCTAACCCAAGCCCTGAGATCATTCCAGTTCTGCCCCCACCCCCATCCCCGCCACTCCCAGATGATGGCATAAGGGCCTGTTTTGTTTTGTCCACTCATGCTAATGTGTTTTGGATAGTAGCATTGCTTCTGAACTCTTTCTTCTCTACTGTTAAGTGAAATCCCAGATTTTAAAAGATGGATCCAGACATCTACAGTGCATGATGAAGTTGATAATAAATAAATCATTTTTAACAACAGGTAATATGCATAATTTATGGTGTTATACAGTGCTATCTTTTTGATATTTATGATGGATAATGCTCAGTTTTTGCCCTCATATCAGTGCTTTAAATTATACCACAAGAAAATTAATGAGAAAGTAGATTTATGAGTTTCTTTAGTTTGTCAATTCGGAAATTAATTGGGTGTTAATTTTAGCCTTCTCTCATCAGGCCAGGACTGGAGTGTGTGTGCATTACTTTGCATTCATTGTAGCTTACCTCCCATTACTGTGGGTCACTAGCTTTGCATACATTAAAATAGCCCTCCGGCTCATTCTCTTGATTACTTTTTGAACTGCCATGCATTAGAAAATTTACGCCTTTCTATTATAATTATGAAAATTTGGTATTGGGAGATGGTGCCTTAATAATGTAGTCATCACCCCAACTGGCCTGCCCAAACCTGGCTCTTGGCTAGTCTTTCCGTGAAATGGGACCTGGTCAGAGGGCCACTGGGTAATTCATGATTTGCACATCTCAGATGAAAAAATGCTAATTGGTTATTGTTGCTCTGCTTCTCTTGTTTTGCTCTTCTTGCCCCCTGCCATTTATTTACTTATTTGGGTTTGTTTTGTTATTGTCATTAAGAGAATCCTATTTTTTTCATTTGTTTAAAGATAGTGCTTTAAAACTCCCACTTGTATCCTGTGACTTACCATCACAGAATTGCACCCTCCAACTTCTTTCTTAACCTCTACATTCAATTGATGCATGGTGGCATAGCAGCAGTAGATGGCTAACCACAAAGTTAGAGAAAGATGAGGCTGTTGGCTTCCCTAAGGAGCTGCAGTCTCAGAAAGGCGACCTACGGTTTTTATGGCTCAGAGTCAGAATGAACTGGATGGCAGTGAGTTTAGTTAATGAAGGTGGTTAGCTGTTTGAACCCTCCCTGAGTCCCTGCAGGGGACACACATGGCATTTGGCATTCCTAAAGACTGCAACATAGAAAACCCCACCGGACAGCTCTGCTCTGTCCCATGGAGTCACTCCGCCCTTGCGAGGCTCTGCGGCACTTCCTTAAAACTCCTTTGTTTGTGTTTCCATACAAACCCTTGGCTCATTGTGGATTGCTGAAAGCACAATATATTCCATGAAATCAAACAGTGCGTGATTTGGTCATGTGTAAACCCCATCTCATATCTGCAGTTAAACTCAAATCTACTGCCACTGTGTCCATTGAGACTCAGGGAAACCCTTAGGGACCGAGTAGAAGTGTTCTTCGGGTTCTGAGGCGGACCTGGAAGTGGACATTGCCCTTGGTAGAGGGGCAGTCAGAATAAGGAGGACCAACAAGGAGCTGGCTTGATACACTGGCCGCAAATAGAGACTCAAGCATAACAACTGGGGGATGGTGCAGGACCGGGTCGTGTTTTCTTCCTTTGTACATAGGGTCACTGTGAGTTGGGACTAACTGGATGGGACCTAACGGCAAGGAGCTTTGGTGATGCGGTGCTTATGAATGGAGCTGAGATCTGCCAGGTCAACTGCTTGAAAGCACCGGCTCGCTGCGCAGGAGAAAGGACTTTCGGCTCCTATAAGCAGTCACAGTCTCGGACACTCATGGGGCATTTCTCCCCTGCTCCGTCGGGTGCTCTGAGTCAGGACTCACTCGAGGACAGTGATTTTTTCCCCCTCACGTTTGACTAGGCAATAACAAATCATTGCCGGAGAGGACATCCTGATTTCTCTCTCCGAGAGTGGTTGGTGGGGTTGAATCACCAGTCTGGTATTTAGCAGCCCATTGCTTAAGCCGCTGCACTGGCAGGACTCTTCACATATCGGCAGTCAGTTTCTAGATTGTGAATGCATTCTTTTCCAATACTCTTACAAATTTGTCACAAGTCAGCACTCTTAGGATCACATCTCGTATCAGTCACTCAGATGGCTGTCTTCAAGTCTCAAACACACTGCCAAACGTGTCAATTCCAACTCATAGGGCTGAGCCCCGGCGGCGTAGTGGTTGTGCGCGGGACTGCGGCCCACTGGGACGGAGGTTCGATTCCAGCAGTGGGGCTGGGCCTCCTACTCCCACCACCGGAGAGCAGTGATGCCCCCCAAAAAAACAAAAACAAAACAAAACAAAACAAAACAAAAAAAACTAAAAAAAAAAAAATTCCAACTCATACTGGTCTATAGAACAGAGTAGAAATACTGCTGCAGAGCAGTCAGTGGTTTCTTTTGGTTAGCAGCACAACACACAACCTATCATGCCACAGCACAAGATGCACTGCTGTGCATCTAAAACATTAAGGGAAACTCCTGCAGATTCACCAAAACAGCGTTAGCATAAGACACAGCAACTATGATAATAATCACAATGTTTTGATATGCCTTATGAAATGCTACTCATTTGTTATTTTATTTATTGGTTTGTGTTTGCAACCAGCTACATCACTTCAATTTCACTTTTCTTTCCCCTCCTTTATAACCACTCAGAGCAATGCTTGTGTCTGAGGGGAAAGGATGTGAAGAGCGTCTGAAAGCTGCCGCCCTTCTCTTGATTTCTTTCTGTTCCTCTTTGGGTTGTGGATACCGCGTCTTCATAGTGCAGACTCATCTCTTTAAAACAGTGACCATATCCCTTTAACAGCCCCTCCCCTCTGGTATTTGTTGTTCTTTGGGTTCTTCTTCTTTTGTTTTCCAACCCACCCTCACTCCTTCCTTTCCTGTCTCTTCCCTCTCCTTCTCCCCCAGCCTTGGCCTCATGGTGGTCTTTATTTTTCTTCTCTCAATTAAAAAAATATTTTTTAAAGAAGAATTTTAGGTTAACAGAATTGAGATCATAGTGCATACAGGTCTGTCTCTCTCTCTCTCTCTCTCTCTCTCTCTCTCTCTCTCACACACACACACACACACACACACACACACAAGTACATACAGTTTCTCTTATTACCAACATCTTACATTATTGATTTTTTTCCCCCTCACCACCTCTCCCATCCCTCCTTCTCCTTGTTCTTGCCCCAGTCATTGGTCTTCACTTAGTCATCAGAGTCTTGTGAATTGGTGTATAAGCCACATTTCTTCCCCTTTGGTTTTCCTTCTAGCAATGGTGATATTAAATATTTACCTTTGTAGGATTGACTGAATGTGCTAATAAGGTTGTCCAATTTTGTCCATGTCTTGTGGTGTTTGAGAGAGTTGTCATTGTTTTTATTGGCGTAGAAAATTCCATAATCTTGAATGTACCAGAGCTTGTTTATCCATTCCTGTGCAGTAGCTCTATTGCATTGTTCCATGCTTTTCCTATTGTGGAAATAGCTATAATAAACATAGGTGTGCATATCTCATGGTGATCTTTAAAGTCTTATCCTTTGGTGTAAAAATCATTTTTAATTTTGTTTCCTTTATAATAATCTTATCATAAGATACTTAGCTTTATGAGATTGACTGAGTTTCCTGCGCATACATACTCTAATTTTGTCTATGTTATGAGGTGTTTGACAGACTCATCATTGACTTTTAAGAATGTAAGTATCCCGTTGTGTGTATGCACTTGAGTTGGCTTATACATGATTTTCAGATGGGGTTTTGGATTGTTTCCATCTTTTTGTTGTTATAAAAACTGCTGCAACAAGCATGTGTGTTCACGTTATGTTTTTTTATTTATTTAGAGAGATTGCAGGATCATAAGGTATTTATATTTATTTAAGGAAGGGCCATACTGCTTTCTGTAGTGGTTGTAGAATTCTACAATCCCACCAGCAATACATGAATGTTCTAGTTTCTCTCCAGCCTCTCCAGCATTTGCTATTATTTTTAATTTTGCTGAGAGTATCTGTATGAGACAGTATCTCAATGTTGTTTTAATTTGAATTTCTCTTAATGCTAATGAATGTGCACACTTTTTCATATGACTCTTGGATAGCATCTTTAGTAAACTATTCATGTCTTTTAATTTTTATTATTTACTAAAGTTATAGTTTTCTGTAGATTTTTAAATTAACCCTTTACAAATTTCTTCCCCTCTATCTGTGAGTTCTCGTATTACTCCTTTAATGAATTCTCTTGATGGACACAAACATCATGTTTTTACAAAGCCTCAGTTCTGTATTTTCTTCTCCGGAGTGTGGGTATTTTTCTTTGTGGTTAGTACTGCATTTATTCCTTAGATTAGGACCTGTAAGTTTGTCTCAATTTTTTCACTGACCCTTATGGCTCTGGGGTTTATATTTAGATCTTTGATCCATCTTGAGTTTGTTTTTGTGGGTGGATGAGGTAAGAGTCCTGTTTGATTATTTTACAGGTGGAGATCCCCTTCTTTCCAGCACCACTTGTTGAAAAGGCCCTCTCTTCCCCAATTAATATGTTTATTGAAGATCATGTGCTTGTGGATACTTGATTATATCTCTGGCTTCTTAGTTCTAATCTACTGATCTCTGTGTGTATTGTTCTACAACTACCAACCTGGCTTTTTTTTTCTTTCAGGTTTTACCCTTTCTATTCCTTTTTTAAAAAAAATATTCTATTGGGGGCTCATACAACTCTTATCACAATCCTTCTATCCATCATTGTGTCAAGAACATTTGTACATTTGCTGCCATCATCTTTCTCAAAGCATTTGCTTTTTACTTTAACCCTTAGTATCAGCTCCTCATTCCCTCCCTTCTCTGCTCCCCACTCCCTCATTAAGCCTTGATAATTTATGAATTATTATTATTTTGTCATGTATTACACTATCTGAAGACTCCACCCACTTTACTGTTGTCCATCCCCCAGGAGAGGGAGTTATAGATAGATCATTACGATTGACTCCCCTTTTCTTCCTCATCTTACCCTTACCCTCCTGGTATCACTACTCTCACTATTGGTCCTGATGGGTTCATGTGCCCTGGATTTCCTGTGTTTCCAGCTCTTATCCTCTAGTCAGATTTGTAAAGTAGAATTGGGATCATGATAGTGGGGGTGGGGGGTGGGGTGCGGGAATATTTTAGAACTAGAGGAAAGTTGTGTTTCATCGGTGTTATACTGCACCCTGAGTAACTCATCTCCTCCCTGAACCCCTCTGTAAAGGATGTCCAGTTGCTTACAGATGGGCTTTGGGTTTCCACTCGGCATTTCCCCATTCACAATGATATGATTTTTGGTTCTTTGATGCCTGGTACCTGATCCCATCAACAACTCATGATCACACAGGCTGGTGTTCTTCTCCCATGTGGGCTTTGTTGCTTCTGAGCTAGATGGCCACTTGTTTATCTTCAAACCTTTAAGCTCAGATTCTCTCTCTCTCTCTCTCTCTCTCTCTCTCTATATATATATATATATATATATATATATATATATGTGTGTGTGTGTGTGTGTATTATATATATATACACACATATATTAATCATTTTTTGGGGCCTCGTACAACTCTTATCACAATCCATACATATATCCACAGTGTCAAGCACATTTGTACATTTGTTGCCCTTATCGTTGTCAGAACATTTGCTTTCCATTTGAGCCCTGGGTATCAGCTCCTCATTTTCCCCTCTCTCATGATCCCTAGATAATTTATAAATAGTAATTATTTTGTCATATCTTCCACTTTCTGATGTCTCCCTTCACCCACTTTTCTGTTGTTCATCCCTCAGAGAGGACGTTCTATGTAGATCCTTATAGTTGGTTCCCCCTCTCTAACCCACCTTCTCTTTACCCTCTTGGTATTAACACATTCACCATTGGTCCTGAAAGCATTATCTGTTCTGGATTCACTGTGTTTCCAGTTCCTATCTGTACCAGTGTACATCCTCTGGTCCAGCCGGATATGTAAGGTAACAGGGAAACAGGAAACATGGTAGTGATGAGAAGGAAGCATTTAAGAACTAAAGGAAAGTCATATATTTCATCATAGCTACACTTCACCCTTACTGGCCCATCTCCCCCCTGTGACCCTTCTGTAAAGGGATATCCAGTTGCCTACAGATGGACTTTGAGTCCCCAATCTGCACTGCCCCTCATTCAGACACTATATCTTTTGATAGCTAGGCACCATCAGCTTTCTTCACCACATTTGCTTTTGCACCCACTTTATTGTCAGTGATCGTGTCAGGAAGGTGAGCATCATGGAATGCAAGTTTAATAGAACAAAGTGTCCTTGCATTGAGAAAGTACTTGAGTAGAGGCTCAACATCCATCTGCTACCTTAATACTAAACCTGTATATATATGCACATAGATCTATTTTCCCATTTTCTTATATAAATATATTCAGACCTCTAGAAATGCCCTTTGTCTCTTAGTTCTTTCCTCTATTTCCTTCTACTTTCTTCTTGTTCCACTATCATGCTCAGTCTTCATTTGGGTTTCAGTAATTCCTCTCTGTTATATTGCCCTTGATCAAGCCCTCCCAGTCCTCTTACACCCTTCTCACCACCAATTTTGGATCACTTGTTGTTCTCTTGTCCCTGGGTTTGTTAACACTCATTTCCTTTCCTGTCTCCCACTCCCCATGTATGCCATCATAAACCATGAACCATCAGTCAGTTGTTTTCTCCTTCAGATTACTTATCCCACCTATCTTATCTAGATAGACTTGCAGAAATAATAAGATGCACAAAAACAAGACAGAACAAAACAGAAGCAACAATAAGCCAATGACCCCCCCCCAAAAAAAAAAGCCTGTAAATAATTCAAGGTCTATTTGTTGATCTTTAGGAATGTTTTCTGGTCAAGTCTGATGTGGTGCTATGCCCTGGCCCCCAAATCTATTTTTGGTATTCCCTTAGGACTTCCTTGCTCTGCTCCTTTGCTGTTCCATTGCATGCCCTCAGTGTTTTGCCTCAGTGTGGTGGGGTCAGACCAGGAGTAATTCCCATACTGTGTCTCCAGTGTTGTATTCCTGTAGGCCTAGGAGTCAGTGAAGGATGTCGTGTCTCATAATGGGGCCGACTATGTGGTCCTCCCTGTGCATTGTCAGCTCTGAGCAGGGCTATCATCCTCAAAGCTTGGTGGGCCAGAATATGCTCCACTCTCTCTTCCTCCCCCTCCATTTGCTTCTGTGTGCTTTCATCAGACATATCCCTCACCCTGAGCTGTAGCTTCAGTGCTGTCCTCTGAAGTAAATTCTTCTGGGGAGGTGGGGGTGAGAGCATGGGCGTGGACTGTCCACATAGTTGGGATTGGTGCTAGTCCCTCCTGTTCCTCTTTTTTCAACCCCACATCTCCACCCTTCTGACCCCTAGATAAATTATAAATTATTATTTTCAAATATTGCATTTTTGTCTCCCTTCACCCGTGTTCCTGTTGTTCATCCCCCTCGATGGTGGGCGGAGGGGACTATATCTCTATTCTGACAATGGTTCCTCCTTTCTCCCTCTTCTCCCCTACAGCTTTCCCCTACCCTCATGGTATTGCTACCCCCTTTCTTGTTCCCAAAGAGTTTATCTGTCATGGATAAGTCCAGAGCTCTTATCTATACCAGTGTACATGCTCTGGTGTAGACAGATTTGTAAAGTAGAATTGGGGTCATGATAGTGGGGGCCATGGGAGGGGAGGAAGCATTAAGGAACTAGAGCAGCGGTTCTCAACCTATGGGTCGAAACCCCTTTGGGGGGTCTAACAACCCTTTCACAGGGGTCACCGAAGACCATTGGAAAACATTTATTACTGATAGTCTTAGGAAATGAAACTTCATTCCTCTGTCTCCAGGCAGGTCCACCCACATGCAGATACAGCCATATACAAGGACCTGCCCTGAAGACTGTTACCCAGGCTACACCATGCTTCAAGACAAAAATTCATTTATTTCTAATTAGAAATAAATATTTCATAATACATCATTGCATATTATTTTGTGATTAATCACTATGCTCTAATTATGTTCAATTTGTAACAATGAAAATACAGCCTGTAAATGGGATATTTACATTATGATTCATAACAGTAGCAAAATTATAGTTATGAAGTGGCAACAAATATAATTGTATGGTTGGGGGTCACCACAACATGAGGAACTGTATTAAAGGAAGGTTGAAAACCACTGAACTAGAGGAGTGTAGTGCGTTTCATTGATGCTAGACTGCACCCTGACTAGTTTGTCTCTTTTTTGTGACCCTTCTGTGAAGTGATGTCCAGTTTTCAGCAGATGGGCTTTATGTCTCCACTCTGACTCCATCATTTGCATTGATATATTTGTTTGTTTGTTGGTCTTCTGATGCTCTATACCTTATTCCGTCAACAACTCATGAACACACAGTTTGGTGTGTTTTTCCCCCCAATATCTCATGATCACACATGCTGGTGTGTTTCTTCCATTTGAGCTTTGTGACTCTTAGCTAGATTTCTGCTTATTTAACTTCAAGTCTTTAAGACTCCAGATGCTATATTTTATTATAGCCAGGCACTGTCAGCTTTCAATGCCACATTCACTTTTGCACCCATTTTGATTTAAGTGATTGTGTTGGAAAGGTAAGCATCACAGAATGCCAGGTTATTAGACTAAAATATTCTTGTATTGAGGGAAGACGACTAGAAGCCCAATATCTGTCTGCTACCTTAATGCTTAGCATAGATATATGTACCTATACCTATATCCCTATAGTTGCATGTTAATATATTTACATATGTAATATATGTAAATATATTTACATGCCTATCTTTTTATCTCTATAAATGTTGTTTGCCTCCTAGTTATTTCCTCTATTTCCTTTTGCTTTCCTCCTGTCCCACTGTCATATCTTCATTCAGTAGTTCCTTTCGGCTACACTGCAGTTGATCAAACCCCACTTGACTTTCTGCACCATCTCACCATCAATTTTATATCTTTTGTTGTTCCCTTGTCCCTGGGTCTGTTGGCTGCTCCCTCCTCCCCCTCCCCTTCTTCCTTTCTGCCCTCCTCCAGAATCATAATGTCAGTTGTTTTCTCCTTGTGATTGTTTGGGGTTTTTAAAAATAATTTTATTGGGGACTCACATAACTCTTATCACAATCCATCCATCCATCCATCCATTGTATGTCAAGTACATCTGTACATTTGTTGCCCACATCATTCTCAATACATTTTCTTTCTACTTAAGCCCTTGGTATCAGTTCCCCATTTTCCCTCTCCCTTCTGGCTCCCCACATCCTCATAAACCCTTGATAATTTATAAATTATTATTATTTTTTGTCATATCTTACCCTGTCGATGTCTCCCTTCACCCACTTCCCTGTTGTTCATACCAAAGGAATCGCCTCAGGATTGTTTGTCTTATCTTATCTAGATATACGTGGGAGAAGAAGAAAAAGGAAACAAAATAAAACAAATGGAGAGCCTATAAATAGTTCCAGGTCTGTTGCTGACCCTTATGTATATTTTCTGATCAAGTTTGATGAGGTGCCAAGTCCTGCCCTCCAAGTCTGAAGTCTTTTTCTGGGATACCTTGGGGATGTTGTTGATTTGCTGCTCTGTTGTGCTCCCATCATTTTTTGTTCTGCTGTGGATGTGTCAGACTGGGCACAATTCCCCCACTGTGTCTCCAGTGGTTTCTTTTGCAGTGCTCTTGGACAGTGAGGGATATTTTGTCTCCTCGTGGGACCAGCCCCATAGTCCTCTCTGTGCCTTGGCTGCTCCAAAGTAGAGTGTTGTCCTCAGGGATTGGTGGGGCAGGATGCTGACCACTCTCTCTGTCCCTCTCTTCCCCTCCTAGTTTGCTCCCATACCAAGCTGTTTTGATTACTATGGCTGTATAATAGGTTTTGACATCTGGGAATAAAAGACCTCCTACTGGGCTAAGCCCTGGTTGCATAGTGGTTGTGCTCGACACTGTGGCCCACTGGGATGGAGGTTCAATTTCAGCAGCGGCTCCACAGGATCAAAGGCTGGGCCTCCTATTCCCACCTCCAGAGGGCAGTGATGCCCAAAACAAACAAACAAACAAACAAACAAACAAACAACCTACGTTGTTTTTGCTTTTCAATAGTGTTTTTGTTTTTTGACACTTTTGTTTATTCTGAATTCCTTTCCTGTCCATTTAAAGTGACTTATCAATTTTTCCATATCACTGAAGAGTTATACTAGAATTTGGATCAGAATTGCATTGAAATCATGGAGTGTTTTAGGTAACATTGACAGCTTCATTATATTAAGCCTTCTTGTACAGAAACATGGAACATTCTTCCATTTGTGTCTCTTTTGATTTGTAAAAGTGTTTTAAATTTTTCTTTGTACAGTATTTTGTTTCCCTGGTAAAGTATTTTCCTAAGTATTTTATTTTATGGTAGCTAGTGTAAATGGTATTTTTAAAAATTTCCAGCATGTGCTTGTTATTGTGAACCATTGTATCTACGACAACTTTTTTATAGACTAGAATTTTAAAAAGGTTAGGACCAGGGACAGATCTGTGGTTGGACGTTGCCTGCCAGGACACTCTACAGCACTTAAATACAGTTCATGTGCTAGGAAAGACACAGAAATAAGTGTATACTTTTTGTATTAATACAGATGAATCTGTCTTCATTTTAAACTGCACAAATATAGTTGTTGGGCTTTTAATTTTTACAGTACAACATAAATTGTTTCCAAAATGACTACTCTTGAAACTAAAGCTATCTTTCAGTTTCCCTTCATTCTTTTCCAAGTTAGCATTCTACATAGGGCTCACAATTGATGATGAAATATCCCCCTGCCCTCAAATATTGAGATTCACAGTCTCAGTGCTTTCTCTCTTCCTTTCTCCCTTCTATTGCGCTTCTGTTACCTGTTCAAAATTCCATGGCATTTTCATTGTCCTTCTTGTGCATGAGTGAACAGCAAGAAAGATAATTTTTCCCCCTTTTGGATTGGGGAAGGATTGTGTAATCCCTTTAATCATTTCCCTAAAAGTGATTTCACCATGAACTGTTCTACTCTTCTTATAGAAGTCGAAACATATTTTACAAATCTATGTTTAGTTTAATTTACACATCCTTTCATGAGCAGCCCAAGTTCTTTTAAGGGCATTTATTCTGCTTCATATAAATAATTGATCAGCCAAGTTAATTTACTTCTGCCTGACTTGGTCAACCTTAATTAACTGCCCTGGAATCAAGACTGAACTTTTTGTTAGCTTAGAATCTTTCACAAGCTTGATAACAAGGTCTTTATTTTCCTTAAAATTTTAGCATCAACATTGTAACCAAGGAAATAATCATAATAACAAAGCATTGCTCTAATTTGCTATAAATACCTTGGCCTGCACATTATGAATTTTCCAGACTACTTTCAGAGAGCAGCTCAGCTGGTAATGACAATAAATAAGCATGGGAAACTCAGTCCTCATTCTTTTTTGAAAGTCCCCTCCAGCACCAAAATTGATCTTTTGAAATCAGTAGCTCTGTAATGTTTCCAAGAAAGATGACAAGCGGGCCATTTGAAATTCCTTAAGCTTTGTCCTAACAGCCTTGTAATTGTAGCAGCAGCCTTCATGGGGGTGTGTTTTATAATCATGTACAATTTCAATGGATTTTTCTCATTTGGGAATGGCGTGGAGGAAGGTGAGGCCATGCCCTCCTTGTTATACAGAGATTCACTGTGAGTCTGACCCACTCATAGGCACTTAGCAACAATAAAAACAACATCGAGGAAGCCAGAAGACGCTTTGGACATGTTTGTTTGTTTGTTAAAGCCTTTTTTTTTTTCCAGAAGTAGGACCATGCCTTCAATGCGCCCTGTCTTCACATCCAGGCAATTTTGATGATTTTTATGTCATTTCTTGTCTTGAATTCTTCAGGGAGCAAGACCACAGTGGGGAGTCTGAGAGCAAGGAGGTGTTATGGGAACTCAGTAGCTGGGGCTAGCTCCCTCTCTGATTCGAGCAAGCAGTGTTCCTCCCATGAGCAGTAGGAAAGACAGATGTCTCTCATAGTCTTTGACTTGCTTTCTGATCACTCTAAAGTTCCATGATAATTTTTTTAAAGGACACAAATAACTGCTTGCTAATGAGGACTGACACTTCCATGATTGTGTCTAAAACCTGTTCCTTTGTCCACCTACCAACCTTTGTCCACCTGCCACGTCTTTTCTGGAATTTACTTAGCTTTTCATTCATTGACTTGATCAATTCACCACCTAGTGCCAAGCTTGCAAATGAGAAATTAATCATTTATTGAATAGACTGGTTTGGGGAATGGCTATGGGTTGTCTATCCCTTAAAATCCTGAGCTTCAGTTTGCTGTAAAATAGGAACACATTACCTGCCTTTTTTCTTGCGTCAATTTGTTTTGAGGTTGGAAAATCCACCAAAGAGCTTTGCTGTTTGGAACGTGTGATACAGATATAATGTCTGGTTACATGATTTAACTCCATAGAAAGCAACTCAGAGACTGCTAGAAATTTTTTTTAGACCTTGACACTCCTTTATTTTTCACATGTATTCTTTAAAAAGCTGTTCTCTCCTGATTGGTGTGGGAAGTTATAAGAAATTTTAACTCTTCCAACCTACATACTACTGTTAGCACTCGACTAATTAAGGACATCCTCAGACCAAAATAATCCTTTGTGTAATTTTGGTCCCCAAACTTCCACTCTCACAAACTTGATTCACAAGCCAAGCTGCTTGGATTCATTCCTGCAAAACTTGTATACTAGAGGACTTGGCACTCATTAAAACTGCATGGAGCAAAAAACTGAGCCTTCTCATCAAATCACATTTTGGAGATTGTCCGAATCTACTTATTACGATGGTGTCAAATTGAAAATGCAAAAGTCTCTAAGGTACCTGTTTTCAGGTCATGAGGATCTTTGACCTGTTTTAGCCACAGCACTGTACTGGCAGGACAATATAACAGGCAAAATATGCCCCAAGATGAGGTAATGTATGAGCAAATGTTTGTCTCTAGGGATACCAGTCATTGCTTGATGTTGTGAGAGGCTGTCTAGTCTGCTCTGGCTCCTAGCGACCCTATGCTGAACAGAATAAAGCACTGCGTCATTCTGCAGCGTCCTCACAGTTGACATGTTTGCACCCCTGTGTGTAGTCACTTGTGTCAAATCCATCTTATGAAAGGTCTCTCACACTCAACTTTACCAAGCATGATGTTCTGTTCCAGGAATTGATCTCCCTTGATGATATTGACCAAAGCATGTAAGATGAAGTCTCTCCATCCTTCTTTCTAGGGAGTATTCTGACCATACTTCTTCCAAGACAGGTTTGTTTCTGGCAGTCCATGGGACTTCCAATATTCTTTTTCAGCACCATAATTAAGCTGCACCAATTCTTCTGTGGTTTTCCTTCCTGACTGTTGTGCTTTCACATGTACATGAGGGGATTGAAAATGCCGAGCTATGGCCAAGAGCACCTTTTCTCACAAAGTAACAACTTTGCTTTTTTCATTCTTTTAAAGACGTCTTTTTGAAAAGGTGCAACAGATTTGTCCAGTACAGTGCGCCGTTTGATTTCTTGCCTGCTACTTCATGTGCACTGGCTGAGGATCCCAATAAAATGCACTCCTCGCTCACCATCCCTATTATGGACAGGCTTTTCAGTAGATACAAGTACATATTTTCTTCGGTAGACATGCTGTGGTAGACCCTCGTGATTAAATGGGATTCCTTGCCATGACAGTCATTCCCTTTCCTTTGGTTTTTCAACTGTTTTATTGGCAAGTAGTTTACACATTATATAATTCAACAGTTCAATCACCCTTCTTAAATACTATGTTTATTTCTGCATAAGACAGCCGCCATTGAGCCGATTCATGGCAGCTCATGTGTGTTGCAGTACAAGCGTGCTCTAACCACATTTCCGGGGCTGAGGCTTCCAGCATAGATTGCCTGTCCTTCCTGTCTAGGCACGCCTGGTAGACTCAAACCTCAAGCCACTTGAGTAGAGCCAAGTGTGGGTTTGCTCTTTGCACCACCTGGTGACTCCTAAGCTCCTATGGCAAATAGGCATATTTGAGGAAGGGGAAACTGAAAAACTTAGGGGAAGCACTTAGATTTCATAGTGTGAGTCTCTTCCTGGTGATGAGCATGGTCCTTGAATTTACTGCTGCATCTCTTTGTGGCCAAGAGGAAGACAAGGCTTGGAAACCCACAGGGACAGTTCTTCTGGATCCCATAGGGTAGCCATGACTTTGAATAGATTCAATAGCAGTGAGATTTGTTTGTTTTAGCAGATTTTAATTTAGTTAAATTTTTTGACTCAGTGTATTTCTTTCAAATACACTGACTTTGCAGACACTAAGGATATGAGTGCAATTTTTAAAGGATTATAGTTACTCGAAAGTCTGACTTGAAGAAACAGAGAGTGAGAGTCAGCTGTTGCTTTTGAGTTTATGTCCCACCTGTTAGTGGAAAAAAAATTTAAAAAACCACACCATTCTTAATCTACTTCACAATTAGAGTAACTTTTTTACACTGTGTGTTTTCTAAATTTATGAAGTTTGTAGTCTATGTGTATCATATCATACTACACACGGAAGGAAGTGAAGAAATATGTGGTTTTTTTCCTCCCCTTTCAATTCTTCCATTTAGTTTTCTGTCAAATCTGCAGAAAGCTGACTAAAACCAATTTCCATCAAAGACAGCCCCTCACCAGAAGAGGTCAACTACCTACACTGAACTGAAGCTGACTCATAGTGACCCCATGGGACGGAGTAGAACTGCCTTGTGGGTCTCCAAGACTGCAACTCTTTATGGGAGTGGCAAGCCTCATCTTTCTCCTAGGGAATAATAGCTAGTGGTTTCAAACTGCCAATACTATTGGTCACAGCCCAATGAGTAACCACTATGCCACCAAAGTATAGGGCATTGAAATCTCCCTGCTGTTATAGAGTCTATCAGGGAAAACATTGGAGCACTGGTTACATTTATGCTTCTCTGAGATGGAAAGATTTTTATGTTGAAGTGATCATTATTGAGGGGTTTCTTAGGATTGATGTTTGAATTATACACATTCTTTCCTGACCACTATTTATTAGCTATTGTAAAGTCTCCTAGTGAGGGTAACCCTGTCATTTCCATCATCTTGCCTCAACTGCACTATGACATTAAGGCCACATGTGTGGTTAAGAGCTTTGGCATTTGGCTCAAACACCGTCACTACCCATCAAAAACCTCATTATCATCTGGTCACTTCCAACTGATAGCATCTGCTGTGTGTCAACACAGAACTGTGCTCCCCAGGGCCTGCAGAAGAAGATCACCAGGCCTTTCTTCCATGCATCCTCCAGGTAAACCCTAACCTCCAACTGTCTGGCTAGCAGCTGGGATGAGCTGGGATACATTCCAGGGAAATTACATGAATCATGTTGAGCCTCCTTTTCTTCCCCGCAAATTGGGAATCTCAATTGCTATCAGGATTGAATTAAAGACTTTACAAAGGTGCGGTAAGATGTTTGTGGGAAAATTAAATGGAAAGATAATGGAATTTTTCAACAAACTTTTTGAAGCCCCCCTCTTGAGTTACCTGCAGAAGGGACTAGCCCAACCTTGGTGATTAATAGGTGGCAACAGTTGATTTAAGCAATAGATCTTCTGTGTTGTTTTATTTATTTTTCAGATTTGACATTTTTATTCAGCTTAAGAGAATTGAACTAATTTCCATGCATAACAGTTTTGTTCTTAAGAAGTAATAGGGAAGAACATGAATTAGGTGCATATTTATACATAGTCTATATCAACTATTTATTCATTTTGTACCATATGTTTTTCTACTAGAACTTCACTATTTTCCAATCCAGACCTTTTTTTAGATCTACCTCGGCAAGTTATTTCTTTAAAATTAATATAAGCAGGAGGTATAGCTCTCTCCTGTCTTATTGAAATTTTAAAACTTGGTACCATCAAGTCAATTCCAACTCATAGCCACTTTATAGGACAGTGTGGAACCACGTCATAGGGTTTCCAAGGCTGTAGTCTTTATGGAAGCTGACCAAGGAACTACCATAAGCAGCCAAGAACTTAGCACTACATACACAGCCCCTCCCCCACCCCAAACACAAACAATCAAAGAAAACCCAGCAGATTCGGAATGAGAACACCTAACTTTGATTAGGATTTCTCAGGAAAATGTTAGCTTTAGACAAAGGCTAGGATCTGAAATCATTTAATATTTAAAAAGTAGGGACTGGTGACCTCTCTTATTGGAATGGCCAATTTTGAAGTGTTCCCATACCTAAACAATTCCAAGGAGTGTGAATCTTTCAAAGTTTTTTTTGGTGTATGACTCTGGGGTTTATAAGCATGAATGTTTGTCCTATCTTAAAAATTGGGAGCCATTTCTCAAGAGTGTAGCATCTCCGTGTATATGTTAGGACATGATTGCATTGCTAACGTGCACTGGTGGCATGGTGGGCTCCAGGTTGGGCTGCCGACAGCAAGGTCCACAGCTTGAGTGAGAGAAAGATGTTACAGTGAAGTGTTACAGTCTCAGAAACCCCCAGGGGAAGTTCTATTCTGTCCTGCTGTGTCACTCAGAGTCGGAATTGACTCACTGGCAATTGAGTTTGGGGTTTCTCGTGTACTATATGTACTATATAACCTCTGGGTTTACAAGCAAAATACCCAAGTATAATCAGACAAATGCAATTCTAAATCCTAGGCTCACCTGAAAAGACTTCTTTTTCCAAAGGTAACAAAGAGCATTATGTAGCAAAAACAGAACTAGTGAAACTTGAATTTGGATCAGTAATCCCATCCTCATTCACTAGGAGACCGGGCCACTACAGAGTGAAAGAAAATGACAACTGTTTACAGTTTCTGGCAATATTTAAAACAAGCCGCTTCTCCTATGTGCAACAACTGTTTTAACAGCTGCTTTTTTCTCTCTCCTTCTCCTCCTGGCTCTGCCCCCCCCTGACATTCTTTTATCAGAGTTTTAAGTCATGATGCAAGAATCTGGGACTGAGACAAAAAGTAACGGTGCAGCCATTCAGAATGGGTCGAGCAGCGGCAACCACTTGCTAGAGTGCAGCGGCCTTCGGGAGGGGCGCTCCAACGGGGAGGCGCCAGCCGTGGACGTGGGGCCGGCCGACCTCGCCCACATCCAGCAGCAGCAGCAGGTACTGTGGCTCCCGGTTGGGGAATGGGGGTAGTATGGGTGGCTGTGTTGCCCACAGAACATTATTTTATGCTTGTTTGCCTGTTTTACTATTAGCAGTGTTTTTCAAACCATCGAAGGGCTTCACTAAGGAGCCCTGATGGCACATTTCTCAAGTACTCTGAGAGTTTGGCGGTTTAAACCCACCCAGTGCTTCTGCAGGAGAAAGACCTGGCGCTTGGCCCCCATAAAGATTCCAGCCTCTACAACCCTCTGGAGCAGTTCTACTCTGCCCTATGGACTCGCTATGGGTTGAAATTAACTTGACAACCAACAGCCACAATAGCAACTATTTTAAGAGATATGTTTAAGTTTTCACAGGTCAGGTGGAAGTCTTCAAAGCCCCTTTATGGGGACACTGTGAGGGGCATGGTGGTGGGGAACTAAGATTTGAGTGGGAACAGGCTCACCACCAAATGTCAGTGAAACATTCCAGCACTTTGGAGAGGAGTTAATATTTGGAGAAATGTTACCCAATGCTTTCATTCAAAAGGGATGAGCGTCAGGGGTTAAGACTTATGGGAAGAAAACATGCAAACAAAAAAGATGGAAGAGAGTGAACAGAGACCTGAAGCAAATAAATCCACGCAGAACTGGGCAACTAGCAGAGAAAATAACAATAGAGTAGATGTCAGTGCCTGAGACGACTTCCCGCTGCTTGGTTAGGAATTCACGTACGTGGACCACTGGCAGACATATGTTTCTTGTGTGCAAAAGGCATTTCATACATGTATAAATCCCAATACTGTAGTAAATGATCTTTTATGAATAGCCTTGAAAACGCTACATAGATTGGGACACACTCATTTCTCTGCCATGGAGTTGATTCTCACTCACAGTAACCCTGTAGGGCAGAGACCTGACCAGTAGGAGTTTAAGGCTATAATCTTTATAATTTCAGGTTGTCCTGTTTCTTGGGGTGGGGGAGGCTACTCATGGGTTTGAACCTCTGACCTTTTTGGTTTGCAGCTGAGCCCTTTAAACACTGCTCCAACAGGGCTTCTCATTGTACCTGGGTACCTGAAGTTACACGCTTTCCCATGGTAGAAGCAATCCCATAAACCGTTTTGTTGCCAGAGTGATATTAACCATATAGACGAACATTTTTTCCTCAAAGACAGATGTTGTTTACCTACCTTTTTTGGAATCATGAGATATTAGTCTATGTTTATGATAATGTATGCTTTTTGTTTCCTTTATTCAATGTATAGTTTTGGTACTTTGGATGGGGAGGTTAAAAGAATGGTGTGTCGTTGGGCCTTTTGGAAAGATGCAGATAGTGTCAGCGAAAGAGAGAGAGAAGAAACAAGCCTTTCTTGGCATCTAGTAGAGAAGCCAAGAGGGCCCCTTTTTATCTGAAGATGGAGGCTTCAATAGGCCCTAAAGCACCATAGGTTTTTTTCTCTTGCTCACAATTTTTTACAAGTACCATGAAACTTGTGAGAGCTGGGACTCACTCACTGTCTTGTTTTCCATGTGTTGCCAATTTTCACCTTTGACAAGGTGTTTGCTGTCTTATACTTCTTGAACTCCCCATTTAGTGAAAAATATTAGGATTTTCTTTCTCTGATCTGCCTTACCTTGGTCCCACCATTTGTAGTCTTTGCTCTACAAGGAATCAGACAGTAGAAGTTGGTAGACCGAGCCTGACATTAGGGCATCTCCAGAAGGAAGAGAAAATAAGAAGAAAGAGAAACCAAGGGATAGACCAAGTCTAGGCTTTAATTCCAAGTACTTCCTGAAAGTGAGTTGTTCTTCCAAAGGCAATGAAAACCCATTCATGCCCATTAGCTCGGGCACAGGCTGGAATTCAGGATGCAAACTTTGTACAGTCAAGTTACTCAAATTGTGAGTTTCCAAGCAGTAAGGTTATTATTAAAACCCAGTAATAAATGGAAGAAAGTTGTTATTCATGTATTCCTGCTAACATATGCTCATGTGCTATTTATGGCTGTATTGAGAATAAATACTTGGTATTTTGGGTATGTCTTTTTCTATGCTCTTACCAGGCAGAGGCCAAAACCAAGTTTCCTTATAGAGCAGTGGAGGTGGGACTAGTGAGCAATCGGATTTGAACTCCACATAATTACAACTTGCAATCCATTACGTAGAAGAAAGTGAGTTTCTTCTGAGTTTTATGTGGAGAACTGAAAATCATTCACCATCTTTGAGTGTGGGGGGTGGGGGTGGGGGAATCACTGCCCTGGTGGGAGTAGGAAGCCCAGCCTTGCTCCTGGAGAGCTGCTGCTGGATTTGAACCGCCAACCCTGTGGGCCGCGGTCCCACACACAACCACTATACCACCAGGGCTCAACCCCATTTACCATCTTTAGTTGGAAAACCATCAAAACATGTAAGACCACAACCAAGGGGCAGCAGAGAGAAAAGTTGAACGCTTTTAGCATATCTAAAAGATATCCATAGTAAAATTCGTTATTCACATCTTCTCTTTTTACCTTGATTTGGACCATTTTGAAACTTGCTGTTGGAGGCTATTGAAACAATGTTAAAGAAGCTGACTTGGGCTGGCTGCACCTTGGAACTCTTTTAAAGCTTTTTATAGTAATTTTATTTATATTTTGTCCTTGATAAGTCTTTAGAGAAAAAGAAAGCTCTTGGGTCTATAATTGTGAAGAAGGCTACCTTCTATTGGTTGGCAGGCAAATATTGACAGTGGTTTGAGTCCCTAAGTATCTGATGAGAATCTCACAGGTTGTTAAGGTAAAGAAAAATGTGAAGGTGAACTCAGACTAATTACAGTTTAGGGGCTATCCAATGGCTCTGAGCCCCATTGTTTTCTTCCTGACTGAAAATCGCTACAATTAAACAAGTTGAGGAAGACATGAAAGAGCCATGGCAATGGACGCAGGTTTTTCATCATTTTAATTCTACAGGTTTTTACTTGAAGTGAGAATAGCAGCAGTGAGAAAATCACAGCCATGCTGAATTCATTACTGCGGTAGTCACACAAAACCACGGATAAAATTTCAATAACTGCAGGCCACAGTTGAGTAAACAGTTGCACTGAAATTTAATTCCTGTTGACTTTTCCCCCATTCCTCGCCAGGGGCACATTCTAACTCCGCAGTACAAAGACAACAGGGGTTACAGCTTTGATTAATGTAGGACAGTAGAAGAGAATTAGAACTGTAAAATATGCTACAAGTCCACATAGCATGAAGATCCAGTGTGATCTAAAAATGAATCCGTGATGTTGTGTGTCGAACTGAATGTTAGGAGATCCTCAAGTGGCACCAACACTATGAAGGGTGATAAAGGGAGTGTTTTTATCACATGTTGGGCCTTTAAATAAGCACATGCAAGCCCTCTGCCATGTGACTCATGTTGTAAAAGACAAGTGCACATGCATGACACAATGGAGAGCTCTGGTGGAGGCTTCCTGTGGAGGGAGCGAGTCATATGCTGCTTTTGGATAACAGGACAAATCAAAAGTTATTTGACAACTTAGAAAGAGAGGAGGACTGCTCTTTTTCGTTCCCAGCACGAGGCCTGTTTTGCATCAAGGCAGTGATTGGTTAGAGATGAATATTGCTTAAGATGCCCTTGGAGCCTGCCACCCTCCAGTTGACCATGGTTCTCACCCAGTGAGGTTCATGATTGTTCTCCAGATGGTGGACTCGTGACGTTGTTCTAGAAGTTGCCATCACCACTCAGAAGCATCAGCCAAAGAGAAGTGCTGCCATTAGCTAGAGCACACAGTCCACCAATACACTCTCAAATGATCTTCCTTCCTCAAGACTAAATGTATTATCTCTGTAGCATATCAGCTCTACTTCCATCTTTGCCGTGAAACTATTGCAACAATAGTTTCCTAATACTATAATTTGATAGAGTTTCTGAACATGTACTTTTAGCCATTGAGTAATTCTCTCCCCCATCCCATAACTGCTTTTTATTTCCTATTAAACCTGCCCCATTTTTAGGCCTGTAGAAGTTCTATTGGATAGACATGACTCCATTACGAGACTCAGCAACAAATACCATTACCAATTTCCCTTAAAGAATGGATCTTAAAATGTCCAGAGCAATTTCATAAACTGTGTGGATTAATGCATTTTAAAAGTCTTGAATTTTAGAAAGCAGAATTGTATTTCCATATTGCTGCAAATGAGAGCTTTTACAGATAAGCACATTACATAGAGCATAATGTTTAGAAGTTTCTCCATATACAGCATATGCTGTCAGGTCAATTAACAGAATGCATACTAGAAAATGTTTATTCAATATAAATGAATAGCTGTTAAATAAAGCAACTATTTCTTCACAACTTTCCATTTAATGATGAGTTGTTTGGGGGTTTTTTATGGGGGGAGGGGGCATGTTATTTTTGGTACCACCTGGTAGTTTAATTGTGTGTAATTCAGAGTTGGGAGAGCTGTGGCTGCTGTGGTTTTGAGGTGTGACTATTGCCTTATAAGAAGAAGGCCATTTCATGGGATTCTGTGAGCAAGATGAAAAACAGAAGCTCAGAAGGAACCAGTTCCTTGAGAAAGATAGCATCCTTGGCAGAAGGCACATGCAAAAGAGGAAGACCCTTAACACCATGGACTGATTGTGAGGATGGTGCACAATAGTGGGTGCTTTTGTTCTATTATGCATAGGTCACTGTGGGTCATAACTGACTGGATATTATTTACCAACCATAACAACATGACATTTCATGTGCTTATTGAGTGTTTTCATATATCTTATTTAGGAAACAATCCTTTGTCCATTTTAAAATGTGTTTTTTAGTATTTTGGTGGTTGTCATTATAGTTCTTTATATATTCTGGATAATAGTTTTTTTTTTTTTACTATTCTTTTTTTGTTTTTTGTTTGTTTGTTTTGGGGGGGGGGTATCACTGCCCTCTGGTGGTTGTGGGAGCTACCCAGCCTTGCTCCTGGAGAGCTGCTGCTGGATTTGAACCATCAAGCCCGTGGCTACAGTCCCACATTCAACCACTACGCCACCAGGGCTCAGCCCGGATAATAAATTTTTATCAAATACATAAGGCCAAAATATTTTCTCCCATTCTGTAGGCTCTCTCTTGTCTTAGTTGGGAAGCTCCTTTGATGAACAGCAAATACACAAACTATTTCCAACAACAACAATAAAAAACCAACCCTGCTTGGGATATAAATGAAAGCAACAGCGACACCCGTCCAAATCAGTGCCATTGCAGCAGTGCTGGCTCCAGGAAACCCTGTGGGAGAGCGTGAAGCTGCCGCTGCGAGTTTCCCAGATGGCAATGCTGCAAGTGTATGATGTCCTTCCTTTTCCCCGGGGAGCAGCTGCTAGTTTCGAACTGCTGACCTTGCAGTTAGCAGCCAAAAGTGTACCCCACTGTGCTGCCAGCACTCTGCATTGGAATTTGAACTTTGATTATTCCCAGAGTGTGGAGAGGTCAGTGTTTACTTCACACAGGTACTTTGACATTTGATTCAAGATGTCTGAAATTCTGTTCATAGGGTTCGATATTTCCTATGACTAAGGCAAATGAAAGAGACAACATGTGGGATGACTGTGAAAGAGGTGAGTGAAGTGGCAGGGAAAGAGAATTTCTCCTGAAACTTGTGGAAGAGAATAAAAAGGACCTTTTTGCCAGTGAGCCCCTGAAGAAGGTGAAAGACTAGGCATTGCCCAAGGTCAGGGAAGCTGGGGGAAGTAGCGTTAGGGAGGTTCAGGGATGTAGAAAGTACAGTCAGGAAGGAGTCGTGAAGATACATCCCAGGGTTCTCGAGACAAAGGAAACACACGTCAGTGAAACATGTGGAGCCCAAACTTGGCAAGACTGCCCTTTCCCCTCGAGTATTGCACAGTTTCAACCTATGTCCCTCTATCTTGTAGGAAATATTGGAGTTTTTCTTCTGTGACAGGTTTTATTTTGTATATTTTCCTTGGGAATAGAGAATGTTCTTGGTTTTCTTGGTTTTAGCACAAACAAATAGAGACAAAAATTTTTACTTTACCCTCAAAATGGCAGAAGGGAATCCTCCTTTAGCCTTTATTACTGAAATTGCTAATGGTGATTTTACAAAAAAGGCTATCCTGAAAGCACTTCTAGTTTTAGCTACCACTGAGAAAACGAATGATTGTGAAAAAGAAAAGTGTAAAAAGGTCAGGCCTGCCTCGTGTCCTTCTGCCTGCCCATTTTGGAGCACAACCGTACATTCTCACTTCCAGCCAGGAAGCGAGGCCTCAGGGATGCTAGGCAGGAAAGCTGTAGGAGTGGAGGCAATGATCAGGCTTCTCTCAAGCCACTTTATTCTTAGACAAGAAGACCACTTTGGGACTTTGAGCCTGCAAGGAGGGCCTCCTATGACAGGAAGGAAATGATGGCCAGCACATGCTTCCCAGAAGGGAAGCCCCAGCAAGTGGTGTTAGACAAGAATCATGTTCATTGATAGTTTCACGTATGGGCCAAGTCCTGTTTTAGAAGTTAGCAACCTTCTTAGCCAATAGGTAAAAACCCGACTATAATTGTAAAGACACTGATCTACCAAGATTTATGAGAGTAAATGAGAACTCATTGTCTCAGGTCCCAGTTCATACCCTTGTGGGTTTCTCTCTAATGCATGCATTTAAGTATATGCTATAGTCAGTGGATGGCTGAAGACCTAGTTCTCCTAGTAATATTTTTCTTCTAGTCTCCATAGCATGTGTGCCTTTGGCTAAAATAAGGGTCCGATCAAAATAGTGGCTTCCAAGGGATCTGCTAATTCAAGGTCAAAAGGTCAGCACAAATAGTTATTACATGACTAATATTTTTGAATTGCAAAAGGATCATTTTGATAGATTTTCTTGAAGAATGTAAGATGATCGTGGGGACTTTAACATGATGTTTTATGAAGATGGAAATCTACATTATTAACAAAAAGGCCAGGAAAGTTGCCCTGAGTTCTTTTTTCATCATGACAACGCACCTGCTCATTCTTTCAGTGTAGCAAGGGGTATTTTATGAGAATTTCCATGGGGAACTTTATCCAATCCACCCTTGAGTCCTGATCGTGCCCCTCTAGACAAACAATTCTCAACCTGGAGGTTGAATGACCCCTTTCACAGGGGTTGCCTGATTCATAACATTAGCTAAGAAGTAGCAATGAAAATATTTTATGGTTGGGGGTCACCACAACATGAGGAACTGTAAGAAAGAGTCATGGCATGAGGAAGGTTGAGAACCACAGCTCTAGACTTTTTGTTGTTCTCCTTGTTCCCCAAACTCCAGTAAGCTTTCTCAGACCCACAATTCAAGTCTCTGAGGGTGCCCAGATGGCCCTTTTGAGCTACTAGGGCTCAAGAGCACAGAGTCCTTTGGGGAAGGTGTAGAGACGTGGGCACACCATCTTCAGAGGTGTAGGCTGAAGATGTACCAAGAAACATGTTGATTTTTTTGGTCACTAGAGGTTTCTGTGGTATTATAGCAAACAATACATTTAGACTTACCCTTGTATTCTTACTGAAGACTTTATCATGCTCTAATATTGTGGAAAATATCGATGGCCAGAAATGGTTTTCTAAGCATCAATGCTACCAAAAGGTTAGTACTCAGAGCACAAATGAGAAGAGAGTCGGCATAACAATTCAGAGAAATTAACAAATAAAGGAAACAACGCCACAACCAACTCCCTTACCTCCCCCCTTTTTACCTCCCTCAGTTTATTTTATGGCTTTCTGGAAAGGGCCTCTTTTACCTGGGATGCTCAATTTAGTTCTTTTAGTGTAGATCTACTTTCTATCAAAATATCATTGCCAAAGATTTTTTAAAAACCTTGGAATTTTGAAGGTAAATTTCCTCCAAGTTGTGGTTTCTAAAGAGTCGTGTGCCATAAATTTCACCACTGAAAATTAAGATGGTCCAGGAACTAAAAAAGATGGAAGGAGAAAAGAGAAAGCTGCAGGTGCACAAGAGAGCACGGTGGTAGAAACCCTGATGCCACGTGATATGCCAAGTGAAATGAGTGAAATGTGCCCCCTTGACTTCAAAAGAAAGCTATTGTTCTTTGAGAAGGTCTTTGTAAGGCCTGACCTATGAGTTAATCAAAATAATAATGATTAAAAACCAAACCAAAGAAGAGACAAGAGAGCTGCTGTCTAATCAAAATCCTCTTAATGAACTTTCTGGGGATGCCTGTAGTGGTAATTTCTTGATGGATGAGCTTCAGCAATGTTGAAGAGTTTGTTTTTCAAAACCAGCAGCCTTCTCTCTGATGTTCTTGGAAGGTAAGAGACTTCACTCTTTTGCGACCGCTTGAGTTTATTGACAACCAGAGCTGAGCAGGCAGAATTGGAATGTTTGTATAATGTAAACCTATAGCTCCCTGACGGAGTCCAGTGTTCTTTTAGGTCGTGCATAGATTACTTGATAAAAAGGGTTACAAGGTGACTGCTTTTATGACAAAGTAGGGTAGCAATATAAATGCAAGCGGTACTGGGAGCAGCAAGGAGGAAGTTTATATAGGGAATTGAACCCCCTGTTAGAAAGTTTCTTTTCATCACTTTATCTTTGAACTCAGATCTATTGTAATTATGAAGTGTTACTTGTGACATTCCAGAGACCTTTTGCTAATGCTGTGTTTGATTTGGTTCAACCAAGACAGCCACATTTTCCCCCCCTCGTAAGAAAATGTCAGGAATAGAGTTCTATAGCTGTTGGCCTTGTCTCTGCTTTGTTCCATGTGAGCTAATGCATGTGCTGCTCTGGAAAACAAGTCCCAACTTTGTTTCTTAACTTTGGGTTTCCTGAAAATTATTTATTCACTTGTTTGCACATTCTTTCATTTTACCATATTTATTAACTACCCTGATGAGCAATGAACTGGGTGTATGTGACCAAACTGATGGCTATGAAGGGAATTTTAGAACATCATGGAAAATTTCCATTGTATTTTAATTCCTTTTCCCACCAGATATTTGAAGCCACCTTGTAATGTGAGAGGTTGGGAGAAACTGGGAGAGTAATTTTCCAATTATTTGGCAAAAAAATAATTTTACAAGTATTTGGATTAAATAGTGGGCTGTTAAACTGAATGGTAGTAGATTCAAGACCACTCAGAGGCACTTGGAAAGAATGGCCTGATAATTTCCGTAAAAACCAACCAACCAGCCATATCCCTAGAGCACCTTCTCTGATACACACACACACACACACACACACATAAACACTGCTGTTTTGGCCCAAACCAAAAGCATCACCATGTGTTAGTCTCGGAGATGAGGAAGAAATTTCATAGACATGCATATGGATATGAAGAAAAGGTTTATATACAAGATGAATGGGACATTGAGAAAGTATCCCAGCTCAGTCCGGTTCAAAGTCATAACTCCGATATTAACCCATATGCTCGATATCAGTCTATAAATTCTCCTTCTGACTCATGAAGTCACAGGCCAGTGGGTGCAGAGTCCTGGCGCCGGCAGAGGTCCCCTCATGGCTCCTCATTTCCAGGGCTCAGGGTGCATCAACAGCATCCAGTGGTGGTAGAAGCAACTCATCACTGGCAGGAGTCTTCCCATGGCTTCTCTAGCTTCAGAGGTGTGGTTCCATCAGGGCAAGGCCATGTGGATTCTTCTCTGGCTCCTGCAGCAGCTCAGACACTGCCATCTTGTCTTGTCCGTAATTCCTTGTCTCTGAGGCTAAACTCCCAACAATTAGGGAGATAGCTTCTCAGCTCCACGTGAGAATATTGGCAATGTTTCCCAGAAGTCTCAGGAGAAAGCCATGCCCACACAGAGGCCTCATTGGCTACTCAATGGCTATCTCCAGATTAATAGGCTAGGCACCACCTCTACTGGAATTGGTGGTTAGATTGCATATTGGGTTCAGCGTTTGGGAAGGTGTTCCTTAGCCAGTGGATATTTCAAAGCATAGAAAATGATGCTGTACATAAAGGAAAGGAAAGGAGTGCTTTTAAGGAAAGGAGTAGGTTAGTCTTTTGTATGACTTGGAACAAAATAGATTTCTGTGAGAGAGGTGGTAGTGGTGACAAGTGTTACCAGGCATTTGTAATGAGTTCTAACCCTCATTCCATTTGTTGTTACTGTTAGTTCTGACCTGTGTTTAGTCATGGCATCTGGTATTGTGCTACCTTCCTGCTGGCTGGCTCATGTCAAACCCATCCACACTTCTCTTATGTTTGATTCTCTTAGTCACTTGCTAGACCCTGCCAGACAAGGATGCCTCTTTCTCATTCCTTGATACTTCCCCTACTTGACCTGAAATAGAGAGGTTCTTTAACAGATTATTTGTGAATAAATGAAATCAGAATAGAAAGAAATGGCTGGGTAAAAAGAGATTGCCAATGGGGAATATTGGAAAACTGACAAGGCCCTTTGAAAAGGCTGTGTGAGAACATCAAGTAGGAGTTGTGTGTGATGACTCAGAATGCCTAGAGAAGCAATGGCTCCCCGAAACAAAGAGGGACACTGGTAGGCAAACCATGCTCTTTTCTTACTTGTAGGTTATTGTGATAAGATAAAGAAAGCAGCACTTAATTTGGAATGATACATTTTAGAAAAGTCCTCTTAAAAAAACATTGTAAAATAAAAATAACCCCCCAAAACAAAAATGCCCATTTATAGAGCTAAGATGCACTGCTTACTTGTATATGTTTATTTCAATTAAAAATGTTGAGTATTTCCTCTTGAACCCTTTCCAGTTGCTAATGAGTATATCTTCCAAAAGTCACATGGGAAATGCTGATAAACTGCCTGTGTTCCTATTGATCATGGAATGGCCTTATCTCTTGTAGAGAACAAAAATCTATGGAGATCTTTGATAAAGTCTTTGTTCCTTATTGACACAAGCTCCTTGGAATGAATTTGTGTTTCGGGTTGGGTGATGTGTGCCTGTTGTGTTTCTTTTGTTGGAAAAAATACAGTGTGTAATTATTAAACAGCAGGTGTGATTGGAAGACTCATTTAAAAGGTAAAGATTAAATGACTCAGTCAATGTCAAGGCCAAGTCTTACTTGCATGTTTAGGTTTCACCTTACTTAGAGGGGATAGGAGGGACATAATTATGTTTGCTTTATAGTCCTGAGGGTTAGTTTCCTGTATCTTCTGCATAAACAGAAGGTGGAAACACTGACTGTGTAGGAGACAGGATTTTTTGCTTAAGGCTGGACACCTTAAGGCTGTCCTTGATTTAATTCTCTTATCCCTATTTTTAGACTACTCCCTCTTTTACTATGTCTCCAAAGAAAATCCCCTTCCTAACACAGAGCCATCTTAAGCAAAACTTCTTAAAGTCAACCATGTGCTGCACAATGGACCAGCAACACAATGGAAGGTGGAGTCAGGCCGCTGTCCCTGACCAAAAGAGGCAGTGAATGCCTTGGTCCAACATTCCTGTTGTGTTATTGTCCCTTGCCTTGTCCCAAACTTCTCCTGCTCCTCCACAGGGATGGGAAGGTGACATGATGTCGTTTTAGTCATTCAAATCCAATAACTTTTAATCTGAAGGTTAAGTAGTGAGATATAAACTAAGAGATGATAATATCAATTTTATGTTCACTGAAGGGCACAACGCACCACTTTCTCGTAGAGGGAAAATTGTGCGTATAATGTCTTTCGCTTTTCAGCAGCAAATCCTTGCCTCTTAGAGCCGAAGGGGAAAAAAGCATCTTGGAAAAAAAAATAATAAAATGAGGTGTGACATCTTAAAGAGGGGGCAAAAGTGGCCTTCTAGTATGGTAATTATTAAATATTAATTTTTTGTGACTGCCCTGTAAGGAGTAGTTCCATTTTTACAGCTTTCTGTATTGACTTCTGTTATCCTATGAACTCAACAACCTTTTGCAAGGTTAAGAACTGGGAGAAAATGAAACAGTGTTCATTCTTTCCTACTTTTGGTCCTAATGCTTATGATAAATAATACTGTGAAAATATTGCTTACCTTGCCTCATTTTCTTCCCCTCGTCCTGGTGATATTTCCATTTCAACTCAATAGGAATTCAGCAGCCAAAGTACCAAATGAAAACGCGTTTACGACATGCATTTTTATTACGATATTCTGGTTATCTCATTAGATTTACGGTATACTAGCCTGCCAAATGCAAAGTTATATGCTGGGTATGAAATGTATATATCATATATTTATGTATAGGCTTATCATATATAATTCTTGGTATTGGAAAAAAGAGAAGTAGCATAAGTATCATACAGAAACTGAGATGTGATATTCATCAAAATAATGATCAAAATTGCATTCATCAAAAATAATTTTAAATTGGTCTCAACCAATCATTTAATGCCTTTCCTGTGTGGTTCTCACTTGTGTTTAATAAGCCTACCCAAAACAAAAAATAAGCTCACCACCATCAAGTCAATTTCAGTTTATAGTGATCTTTCAGGACAGGATAGAACTGCCCCTGTGGAATTCTGAGACTGTTAACTTGTATGGGTATAGAAAACCTCTTCTTTCTCCCATGAAATAAACCTGAAGAGTGATCATGCTGGGCCAGTGAGCCTCGAGGAATACCAGATTCATAGAACAAAGTGTTCTTGCATTGAGGGAGCACCAGGGGGAGGGCCCAAGGTCCACCTGCTGCCCTAATATTTGGCCTATAGATATGTTCTTAAAGTTATTCCCACCTTATAACAGATAGTTGTACTTATGAATGGACATACGCATGTTAGACCTCTGCAAGTGCCCTTTGCCTTCTAGCTCTTTCCTCTATTTCCTTCCGTCTCCCTCCTGTCCCACCATCCTGTTCCACCTTCATTGGTGTTTCAGTGTGTCCTCATAGATTCTTTGTCCTTGCTTAATCCCGGCAGGCCTCCCACACCCTCCTTTCCATTGATTCCAGACCATTTGTTGCTCCCCCTCCCCCATCCATGTGTTTTTCCATACCCCATTCTCCTCCCCTCTCTTGTGCCCCCAGGAACCATTGTTTACCCAGTCCTTTCTGTGGCTCATAGCATCTCCAGAGGGATATAGTCCTCTGAGCATCATGTGTCGGCGTGGAGCTTGGACCAGCTCTCTTCCTCTTCCTCCCTTCTTGTCTTTATCCCTGTGGGTGTGGGATGCTGGCCCCTCCCCAACCTGTTCTCTGCCATGCCCACTTCTACAGAAGGAGTCCATCTGACTCTGGTTGCTTTCAGCTCTGTAGCTCTCTTTTCTTGCATCCTTCCATGCATCCACGCTGTCCTACTGGTTGGGTGCTTTGTGGTAGGAACTGCTTGCCCACTCCGGTTTCTGTGGAGATAAGACCAATACTTCCCCCCCTCCCCCGGGTAAATTAGTGCCCTGTTCCCTCTGTTATCCTTTCCTTTTTGAACTCCCTTTTATCTCCCTATCCCCTCTACCCCCTCATCTTTCTCCCATTACTGTGTTGCATCCAACCCATTACTGGGATTGGTCCTCCCTCCTCCCCTTACCCTACTTCTTGGGCCAACTGTTATGGTACAGAGAAGTTTTCTCTTTTATACTCGCCATACTGTTTCTACTTACCTCAGGGGGCTCATGCCTTTTGTGATTGACTAACTTCGCGTAGCATAATTTCCTCCAGTTCTTCCCATGCAGAGATGTGTTTCATGTGTTCGTCCGAGCTTTTGAGTGAGGCATAGTACTCCATTGTGTGTATGTGCCAGAGTTTGAAAGACGATGGTGCTCAGGCATCAAAGGATATATCACCTGGAGTCTTAAAAGCCTAAAGATAAACAATAGACCATCCACATGAGGAGAGACCACACCCACACAAAAGAAGCACAACAGCCAGCGTGGTCACATGGTGGTGAAAGGTCTAGGCAATAGACATCAAATTGGGGGGGGGAGGTAGGACACACATATCAATGTGTTCACACACTCCCAAGGTGCCCACTGAGGACACGTGGGAGCATGAGCAAAAGTGGTGAAGAAAACTGATGGTGCCCAGCTATCAAAAGATATAGCATCTGGTGTCTTAAAGGCTTGAGCATAAACAAGCAGCCATCTAGCTCAGGAGCAACAAAACCCACCATCAAAGAAGCTCACTTG
>PVJH01025619.1:0-31240 GCA_004026705.1 Nesogale talazaci
TCAAGTGGAAAATGTTGGGAAATGTATGTGGCAACATGTGTGCAAATGTGCTTGATACAAATGATGTACTGAATATTGTAGTAGCTGTAAGAACCCCCAATAAAATTATATATATTGTGCATGTTTTTCTTTTTTAAATTTCTAACTCTAGGTCTTTGCACATTTCAATACAATGTTTTACTTTGTTTTCTCGAGATGACCTTTGAAAATTTTCTGTTCAGCCCTTTGACATCATCATTTCTTTTCCTTGCCTTAGCTACTCTATAATTAGAGATAGAGTTGTGCTTTTTTCCCTTTTTGATTCTTCTCATGGTGGAACTTTGGTGGTGCAGTGGTTATGAATCAGGCTGCAAACCACATGGCTGGCAGTTGAAAACCACCAGCAGTTCCTTGGGAGAAAGACTGACTTCCTACTCCCCTCGGCAACGCCAGTCTTGGAAATCCACAATGGGTCAGCATTGACTCAATGGCAGTGAGAGAGTACGGTGTGATTAAGAGGAAGGCTCATTTCTCTTGACAACCACTGTTAGCTTTTCTGTCTTTTAAAAAATGACCTTGGGCTGAGCGCCGGTGGCGTCGTGGTTGTACGCGGGACTGCGGCCCACTGGGACAGAGGTTCAATTCCAGCAGTGGGGCTGGGCCTCCTACTCCCACCACCAGAGAGCAGTGATGCCAAAAAAAAAAAATGACCTTTTTGTTTTCTTCATGAAAGCGATCTTGATGTCCTCCCATGGCTCATCAGATCTTCTCTCATTAGTTTTCAATGCAGCAAATCTGTTCTTGAGATGTTTTTGAGATTCAGGTGGGAAGACACACGTTGTATTTTGGCTCTCGTGAACTTGTTCTAATTTTCTTCAGCTAAACTTACAGATGAGCAGTTGGTGGGCTATTCCACAGTCAACCCTGGCCAGGTTTTAGCTGCTGATATAAAGATTTTCTGTCGGGGCTGAGCCCCGGTGGCGTAGTGGTTGTGCACGGAACTGCGGCCCACTGAGATGGAGGTTCAATTCCAGCTCCACGGAGCAAAGGCTGGGCCTCCTACTCCCACCACCTGAGGGCAGTGTGGCCCCCCAAACAAACAAACAAACAAACAAAAGATTTTCTGTCATCTCTTCCCACAGAAGCAGTCAATTTGATTTCTGTATATTCCATATGTAGAAATCCATGTGTACATTTGCTGGCTGTGTTGTTGGAAAAGGTGTTTGCTATAAGTTGTTGGTCTTGCAAAATTCTACTGTGGATCTCCAGCTTTCTTTCTATGACCAGGACCATATAACCAATAATGATCAGCCAAAGCATCTTGGTTGCAGGTTTGATAAATATAAAACCTAAGACAATGATAGAATTCTTCAGATGAAGTTTTCACAGGCTTTACTCAATTCATGTCATTATGGTGGACTTTCCTCTGAGAGGCATTTCTTCCTCAGTCATATTGCAGATGTGTATACAAATAGTTTACTATCTTTTGGTTAACCAAACAAATGCCGTTAAAATATATATGCTGTGTTGAGTAATAGTAACAACACCTATATGTATTGAAAGTTTTCTGTGTGTTCGGCAATGTGCTATTCAGGCATGCATTATATCAAAGAGAAGCCTTCAAAATTTTGTGGGAAAATGGCATTAAAATAAGTTTTCATATTTGTTAAGTATTTATTGTATTTATTGTACGATCTTAAAATGATTGTATCATTTAATCTTAAGAATTCAACTACAAATTGCTATTATTATATTTTACAGATTAGAAAACTGAGTTTCAGAGCTGAACTTTAACCAGGCAAAGCCATTTCTAAACCACTACTCCCTAAAATACCATTAAATGCAAAATTATGGTTCTAAGCCCTAACGATAGTGTTGCCATTTGTTTGTTTGTTTGTTTGTTTGTTTGTGGGCATCTCTGCCTCTAGTGGTTGTGGGTGCTACCCAGTGCTGCTCCTGAGAGCCGCCACTGGATTTGAACCGCCAAGCCTGCGGGCCATAGTCCCACAGTCCTGCACTCAACCACTTATGCCACCGGGGCTCAGTCCTGTCATTTGTTTATGAAGGAAAAGAACTCTTATATTTTCAGTAAATATCTGGTGAATGTCAGAGTGAGATAGACAAATCCACTCTGTGTGTTTTACTCCCAAAACAAAAATAATGGTATTTATGTTACAGTGATCAGCACCCCTGTCAGTTAAAAATTTGACATCTTAGTAAAGACAATACAAGGGTTCTTTTGTTCAAACTTGGAACAAGATGAAAAAGATGCTGAGGATAATTTTACCAGTTAGAGAAGATTTAAGGTTAACAGATGACCAAATGGCAGAGGTCTTCCACTGGGCTCAGATCTCCAGGCCAGATGTATATTAGTCAAAGAATAAATAACAAATGGGTCTAGGCTGGTGCTACTGCATTCTGAGTCACAGAAGACCAAAACAAGCAAGCACAGAGTGTAGACAACTATCAGGAGGGAGGGTCATTATGTCATCTAAGTTTTATGAAGGAAAACAAAGGAAAAGCACAAACCCACTTAAAAATAATACAACTAACTCAAGGAGAGCAAGAGGTTCTGGATTCACTGTATGGAAAAAGGGTTAATACTAAGTGGCTAAGGTAGATGTATATATGCACTTGTCCATTAGTACGATAACAAAGGGATGAAATGGGACTTCACTACAGTACCTTGACCAAATTTAAATATTTGCAGAGTCATGCAGATGACAATGTGTGTACCATGTTCAAGTAACAGACATAAATAATGATATCCTGTATATCATATCTGCTTTTATACATCAAATAATTCAGTTGCATCTGTATGATACATTGATATTTGCAAGATAAGCACAATCTATGATGACATCAAGCTCTCATCAGTTGGGGAAATACACATTAACCAACAATGCACACTGAGCACACTTTAGCTTAGATAGATAAATAATGAAAATTATAAAGGATAAAATGTGTTTTTCATGTTATGTTCTACTGGGTCAGTTTCTTTTTGGGGGGCATCACTGCTCTCCAGTGGTGGGAGTAGGAGGCCCCACTGCTAGAATTGAACCTCTGTCGCAGTGGGCCGCAGTGCCGTGCACAACCACTACGCCACTGGGGCTCAGCCCCTGGGTCAGTTTCAATTAGCTGCAACTATATGTACAAAAGAACAAAACACTGCCCTGTCCACCATTCTCACAACTGTTGCTATCTTTGAACCCACTGTGCCTGCTACTGCATTAATTCTTCCTATGATTGCTGACTCTGCACTCTGACACACATGATGACCTTTTCCAGGTACTACTCTGTCCTCATACCTGGACATAGAAAAGGGCACTTAGTTCATTGGAATTCAGGACTTTCAGATGGGCCATTTGTCTCTTGTCCAAAACTCTTATTCTGTACTTGTGCTATCATCTTTTGCAAAGACTTCATATGCCAACTACAAACAAACAAAACCAATATCACTACTACTGAGCTCCAAGGTGCGGTGTAGTAATGCCTTTTGGATTTTTCTGAGACTTTAAATCTTTTTTTTTTTGGGGGGGGGGCAATCACTGCCCTCAGGTGGTGGGAGTAGGAGGTCCAGCCTTTGCTCCATGGAGCTGGAGTCGAACCTCCATCCCAGTGGGCTACAGTCCCACGCACAACCAGTACGCCACCGGGGCTCAGCCCGAGACTTTAAATCTTTACAGAAACCAATATACTCATCTTCCTCCTGTGGAATGGCTCATAGATTCAAACTGCTGGTCTTTTGGTTAGCAGCTCCCTGTGTAACCTACAATGCCATACAGCAACTTTTATCTAATTTTAAAATACATTTCTAATTCATTATTTTCTAGAACCCTATTTCCAACTGTATATCTTGATACCCTCATATAACTCTCAAAATACATTAATCTGTGTTCAAAGATATATTCTATAACTTTTTCCCCCACAAATCCCAGTAAGAGGTACCATCATTAGCCTAGTTGCTCAAGACAGAAGATGGAGACAATGTCTCCTTCCCTTGCCTTCACATTCCAATTTTTAACAAGTCCAAAATTCCAAAATTTAACAATTTTTAACAATTATAATTACAGAAATATGCTACCTATTTTCTACCATATATCTACCCCTCTCCATCTCCACTGTAACCAGATGCTTTAAACCATAATCATTACTCACCTGGGATTATTCCAAATGGATAGCACTTAAACTGGACCCCCAATTTCCATTGTCTTCTAGTCATATCATAAAATGGAACTTAATTTCATAATAGCAAGAATCGTGGCCTAGCCAAGTTAACATTAGCCCACCCCTTGTCATCCTGTCACCAGTAGACATCTCTTTAAACTATACATCATTTCTAAATAAAGATCCTTATAAAGTCATATTTGCACCTAATGTAACGAACATTCGTACAACCCCAAAACACTATTACTTCTTACTTTTTATAAGCAACAGGGGCCGCTAGGGAAGAAAGCAAAAATATTACATATTATGTATGTTTATATTAACACATATGTATGTATTAAAAAAGGAAAAAATTCATAACAATCACAACCTTCTCTTTTTTGGCATTTCTTATTAACTACTTTTATTGGACACTCTTACCTTTCCCATCACAATTCATACATTCATTTATTGTGCCAAGAACATTTGTACATATGCTGCCATCATAATTTTCAAAGCATTTTCTTTCTACTGATATTAGGTCCTCATTTCCTCCCCTCCCTCTCTCCTTCCTCAGGGACCCTTGATAATTTATAAAATTTTTTTTCATTTCTTATACTCACTGATGTCTCCCTTCACCCACTTTTCTGCTGTTCATTCCCTTGGGAGAGGGTTCTATGTTGATCCTTGTGCCTGACTCCTCATTTCTTCACCCACCTTCTGCTTATTCTCTTGGTATCTCTATTCTCATTCACAACCTTCATTTGTGCAACCAGTCACATGATCACAGGTATTCAGAACTTCTTTCACCCACCCCTCATTCTGTTCTCTTTGCCCTCAACAAGTATATTAGCTGGCTTGGGTTCTTTATCTTGATGAAGTAACCTAAATCTTCATTCCTGAGGAGCCTGGGTCATTTGTGGTCACATTGGAATTGGGTTGCTCCATTGATTTTAATCACAGAAAATGGCAGTGGCAAGAAATATTTCAAAGGATCCCCAATATTCCATCTATATTCTTTTTTTACCTCCAATATATAATATCAATCTGATTTCTCTTTAAAATCAGGATCATAGAAACAGCAGTCAAGAAATCAAAACACATTGCATTGGGTAAATCTGCTCCACAAAACCTCTTTAAAATGTTGAAGAGCAAGAATGTCACTTTGATGATTATATTGTGCTTGACCCAAGCCATAATATTTTCCATCACCTCATATGCATGTGAGTGTTGGACAATCAATAGGGAAAAACCAAAGAAGAATGGGTGTATTTGAATTATGGTGCTGGCAAAGAATGTTGAAAGTACTATGGACCATAGAAGAACGAACAAATCTCTTGGAAGAAGTACATCTAGAATGTTTCTCATAAGCAAGGACCGCGAGCAAGATTCATCTCATTTACTTTGGACATGCTGTCAGGAGAAAGCAGACCCTAGAGAAGAAGATCGGGCTTGGCTAAATGGAAGGGCAGTTAAAAAAGAAGAGCCTCAAGGAGATCGATTGACACAGTGACCGCAAAGATGAGCTCAAACTTAACAGCCTTTGTGAGTGTGGTGCAGGATCAGGCACTCTTTCATTCTGTTGCACGTAGGGTCACTATGAGTCTCAACCAGCTTGACAACACCTAACAACAAGACTGGATCAATTACATCAACTAGTCCAGAACAAAAAAATCATATCAATGTGAATGATGGGTGTGTGGAGGAGAGACCTAAAGCCCATCTGTAGATAATCAGGTATCCTCTTACAGAAGGATATCCTCTTACAAGGAAGAGAGGAGCCATCGGAATGCAGTATAGCACTGGTGAAACATACAACTTTCCTCTCGTTCTTTGATGCTCTTCCTCCCATCATGACCCCAATTCTACCTTAGAAATCTGGCTAGACATGAACATGTACACTGGTACAGGTAAGAGCTGGAAACACAGAGAATTCATGTTCAATAAACCCCTCAGGGCCAATAATGAGAGTTGCCAAACAAGGAACGGGAGGGGAAGGTGGAAGGAGAGTGGTGGAAGTGATCATAATGATCTATGTAGAACACCCTCCCAGGAGGATGAACAACAGAAAAGTGGATGAAGGGAGACCTTGGTCAGTGTAAGACTTTTTAAAAAATTATAAATTATAAAGGTATCATGAGGTAAGGGGAGTAGGGAGGGGGGAATGAGGAGCAGATACTAAGGGTTCAAGGAGAAAGAAAACATTTTGAAAATGATGATGGCAACATATGTCCAAATGTGCTTGACACAATGGATGTATGCATGGATTGTGATAGCAACTGTATGAGCCCCCAATGAAACTATTTTTTTCTAAAAAAAGAAAATAGTGATGACAACATATGTACAAATATGCTTGATGTAATGGATGTGTGTGTTGTTATAAGAAGGGAAGAGCCCCAATAAATGATCTTTTAATTAAAAAACAAAAAGGATAATTGCATCAACCAACTTCCTTCTTTGCCTGTTGATCCAGAGGCCTGAAGAGTCCAAAGTAGCCAGGCATCATTCCTAATTTCAGTCAAATGGACACTGTGTTGCATCTCCATGTGGGAGGATTTCTTCCCTTGAAACTAAAACCTTTAGACCAGCAGAGCATAGGGCTGCAGAAGTGAGGCACAAAAATATGTGTGAATGAGTCACTAGAGTAGTAGTGAATGGTGCTATCCACGTTTGTATCCCTTGATTCTAAGCCCTGCATATTATGGTTATCAATGAAACATCATATATTAGATCCTGCTGTAGAGCATATATCATCTCCTGGAAAACAAGGCACCAAGCTTGTGCCACCATTGTTTGCTGAAGGTCATTCCACCATTCTCTCAATTCACCTGCTTCAGGGTGATGGGGAACTTGGTGCCTCCAAATGAATTTCATGAGCACATGCCTGTTGCTTTACTCCATTTGCTGTAAAAGTGAGTCCCCTGATCTGAGGTGGTGTTACATGAGATACCAAGGCAATAGAAGCATTCTGTGAGTTCATGAATGGAAGCTTTGACAGAAACATTGTATGTAGGGAAGGCAAATCTATATCCAAATTAAGTTTTTATGTCATTAGGAATAAAGTTCTCAGGCCTGAGCCCCGGTGGCGTAGTGGTTGTGCATGGGACTGCGGCCAACTGGGATGGAGGTTCAATTCCAGCAGCGGCTCCACAGGAGCAAAGGTTAGAGCTCCTACTCCCACCACCAGAGGGCAGTGATGCCAAAAAACAAACAAACAAAAAAATAAAGTTCTCTCATTTCTATGATGGAAGTTGATAGCTGATGATCTGGAGTCATGGTCTCTGTTACTGCAAGATTTGGAATCAGCAGTGACTGCAGCTATGTTGGTCTTGGGAAATGTGAGTACATGTGGCTGTGCCCACACAGAACTTCCATCTCTGCCACCACTGTCATTTCGTTCATGGATTTATTTGACAACGACAGGAGCAACTGGGAAAAGATCATGAGTGGTTCTCTCAAAATATGTGATCTTATCCACTTGGTTGCTTAAATCTTCCTCTGCCAAAGTCATTCTTTGGTGAGCAGTCACATGAAACACAAGCATCTTTGTTTCTTTGTCCCATTCAGAGAGCTTTTTTTCCACATAATTCTTCCTCATACCACCTTGTCACCAGTTTTCCAGTGATATTCCTTCAAAATGCCTGACCATCCAACCAAATGATCACATTCCATTAATTGATATACAATGACACATCCATTCATTTCTTCTTCCAAGCAAATGACTAAGCAGGTATGGGAGGATTTCCATCACTGCTTTCCTTAGAGGAAGATCTCAGGAACGCTGCCAAGGTCCACTTTTGAGTGGTTTCTGTTGAACATTGCCCAGAACCATCATTTAACCAGGTATGCTTTCTGGTTTGTAACACCTGACTCTTTCTGAGTGAGGTGACCGTCAGTTATGCCCCAGGAGACAGCTTAAGCTGGAAGATGGTAATGTGAGAGAAGTGGAACTCAGAGGTATTTATGTCACTTCCTTATATAACTTACTTTTGTCTCCTTCAAGTTCTGTTTGAACACAATCATATATATATATATATATATATATATATTTAATGGAGTGGAGTGCTGCTCTTCATGTCCAATTCTGTAACATTGTCGATAGCCATTCACAATATCCAGCTCACAATGAGCAACTCAGGTTGTATGATCATTTGGTGGCTCATGGCTATTCATTCAGCAACTATAAAGGCCTAATAACCTGCCCAAAAGCTGTTTCCCAAAAGGAGTGTATTTATCTGCAGAGGACCGCAGGACTCCGCTTCAAAATTGTAAGGATCTGTGATTAATAGGACACTAACAATGATTTCAAACAGCATCTCTCTCTGCCCATGCATGGCATCTCAAGTACCATTGGATAGTGACCCAAATGACCACGAGACTTGGCAGCCTGAACATGAGCCGCCTTTTGTTCTCGGCCCCAATCAAAACTAGCAGCCTTCCAAATGCCTTGTTAAATAGCACACCCAAATGAAAAATAAGTTGCCTCCCAAACCCAAAGAGGCCCACCAGGCTCTGCGCGTTTTAATTGTAGAAAGGGACAGATATAGCAACTTACCCTTTATTTTAAAAGGGATATCTGAATATGCCCCATATCAAGGGACCCCTTGAAATTTCACTAAAGTAGAAGATGCCTCATTTTTTTGTCATGTTAACTCCCCACTCTCGGGTTCTCAAATATCTTACCCTTAAGTGTATGGCCATTGTTACTTTCTTCCTTACTGGCCCCAAAGAGCATTATTTCATCAATGCAATGGAGTTAGTGTGATGTAGAAGAGAAAAGTGATAAAAGGCATTGCAAACTACATTATGACAGTGGAGGTGTATAGTTAACAAACAGTTTTTTCAAGTATAAAAGCAAGGTACTAGCTGCATATCAGGTACCAGAAGATATATTAATTTGCTCAAACATTGAAGGCACATCAATAACAACAGATATTATAGGAGTGGTCACTCAGTTAAATTTTAATAATACATTATCATTCTCTAAGATACATCTGTTTTTTCATATAAGCCAAGCAGAAGAGTTGAATCTGAATATGGTGACTACCACCACTCCTAAATCTTTTTATTTTTTTTATTTATTTTTTTTTGGGGGGGGGCATCACTGCTCTCTGGTGGTGGGAGTAGGAGACCCAGCCCCACTGCTGGAATTGAACCTCCGTCCCAGTGGGCCGCAGTCTTGCGCACAACTACTACGCCACCGGGACTCAGCCCCTCCTAAATCTTTTTCATCTTTAATGGTGACACCAATCTCTGAAATCCCTCCAAGAATATGGTATCATTATACCACATCGGTCTACTATTTCTTAGATAGGGGCAATTCTATTGACTTAAACTAGATTTTCTGTCATGATAGCCCTTCTTCCAGTTTCAGAGATTCTAAGATGATTCTGCCAGTTTCTGCGCATGTCTATCTAATTATATGTTTTGGAACTCAGGAAATCATTACAGTATATATTTGAGGACCCATTGTGAGATGGACTTAAAACTAAGTCTATTCATAACCTAACCTCCATACCCCCCTACGCTGAGAGGTGGAACATAGTGACATTCCAAGTCTCTAGGAATTAATGTCAACTTAGAGCCTGTGTCCAATAAACCCTGAAAAGTTTGATTATTTTCTTTTCCTCAGTGAAGTCACTCTCAGAAATTTTAATATTACCCTGTTTGGAAGATGACATTGGACATAGGATCTTTCATCATCCTCCCTCCCCCCAAAAAAACAAACAAACAAACCAAACTCACTCTCATCAAGTCAATTACAACTTATAGTGACCTTCTAGGTAGACTAGAACTATCCCTATGAGCTCTTCAGAGTCTTTGAAGATGTTATCAGTTAAGATGAGGCAGATGGATCCTAGAAAAGATAGAGAGGAAATGGTGTGGGAGCTACCCCGACCTTCTTTGGCTACAAAAGGGAAAAGGAGACTCCAGCTCCACATGAGGTCAAGGCTGACTACCACAAGGCAGAGGTCAGCCGTGGCTCCCCATCCATTCATTTTTACCAAATTTTGACGTCAGCTGTACTTCCCATGACACGCTACCTCTCTGTTGGGTTTGCTCACCCATTGCAATGGCTTTATGAGACTCGCAGACAATACTCATGACAACGGGGATATTGGGTAACCCTAATAGTGCCTGGTTACAAGTTGGACTGTGATTCATATCAGCATTTCAAAACCACCAGCAGCTCCACAGGAAAGACTGGGCTTTCAATGATAGTCTCGGAAACCCACAGGGGGTACTTACGAGTCAGTATTGTTTCAATAGCAGTGAGGTTTGGGGGTTTTGTCCAGGGAAATGAATGGGTTATCACAAATCAAGATGAAAAACACATTAAGGACACATGTCCTCAGCAGTACCTCTACACCTTTAGCAGGCATGCTTCTTTCTGGTGTGCAGTCTCTCCAGCCGTCACATGGTCGGTCCATTGACCTCAGCCTTATAGGATGGGTTTGGGAAGCCCACTGCTCCCTTCATCCGTGTTGCTCCTGATCTTGTGTTGCGGCCTCTGCTACCTTCACCATTTCTCATGTGTGTTCGACTCATGGCACCTCTTTCTTGATGTTCAGGGATTCTATTCCTGCTTCTGAGATGGCTTTCTTGTACCCAGAGGAATGACAAAACTGACTTCTTCTTAAATGAGAGGTCATCTTATCTGCAAGCTGATATTTGGTCACTGGCTGGAGGTATGAAAGCTATGACGGAAAAGCCACACCAAACAATTTCACTTCTGCAGAGACACAAACAGAGACACAGAGGGAAGGATGCTATATGATACTGCAGCTTCAAGCCCTAGAGGGCCTGGGGCATCCAGTAGTTTAATGAGATGAAAAATGATCTTGCTCAAGATCTTTTACCTGCCAAGGCCCTTTTGGATATTCATAACATCATTCGTGGGCCATACTGATCAAACATTGAGCTAACTCACCCCTTATGTGATGGCTGGAATGGCTTCTCTTTTGTAAGGCCCGTGAAGCTAGCTGGTATTGATGACTTCATGGATCTTATCCAGCCTGTACACCAAACGTTCCCCCTCCCTGCTCATATGGATCTATGAATTTGTTTCTCTTGTCTACCCAGATGAATTTCAAATGAATTTGCCTAAAAGTTACAACACTAGAAAAATTCACAACCACAAACAAAACTAAATCCATTGCTGTCCAGTGTAATTTCGTTTCATAGTGACTCTATACTAAAGTGACCAGATTTTAAGTGGGTCACTCTTGACCGAGGCATTGGGGGGAGAGGGAGTGTGTTCTTGATTAAAAATTTTGGTCTATATGGAGCAACAAAAATGTTCATAGAATGCAAAAATAGTATTGTAATGTATTTATTTAATTTTAAAAGGCTGCAGAATGCGGAACAAATTGTTGAAAAGCAGGACGTCTGGTCATCTTAGCTATAGGGCATATTGAGCTGTACATACAAGATCAGCAGTTCAAAACCACCAGACTCCAAGGGAGAAAGACAGGCTTTCACTCCTGTAAGAAGTTACAGTCTCGCTGAACCCTGGTGGCGTAAGTGGTTGAGTGCAGGACTGCGACCCGCGGGTTTGGCGGTTCAAATCCAGCGGCGGCTCTCAGGAGTGGCACTGGGTAGCACCCACGACCACCAAGGCAGTGATGCCCACAAAAAAAAAAAAAGAAAGAAAGAAATGAGGCTAAATACATGATCAAACAATTTATAAAATGCAAATGATTAGTAAGAACAAAAAAAGAAAAAAAAGAAGTTACAGTCTCATTCACACTCAGGGGCAGTTTTACCCTGCCCTATAGGGCCACCATGAGTCCGCACTGATTTGATGGCAGGGAGGTAGGGCAGAGCCAAACTGCCCACATAGACTTTCACCTTCAAGGGCACAGACAGCTTGAGCTTTCTCCCATGGGTGACTGGTCAGTTTTAACTACCAACCTCTTGGTGAAGTGTTTTAACTAGTGTATCACCAGAGTTCTTCCAGAAAGAAGAGAAACTGAGAGGCAGACCTAGGCAGGCTGGTTCCAGAGTGTTCATGCTTCAGCCTTATGTGAGTTTTTCAATTGGTGTGCGATGAATGGATTACAGCTATATTACCCGAAATGGATGCTTTAGGCCCTTGGGGGAGCCAGGCTGGAAACTTCAGCCTGTGAGGAGCCTTGCTAAGGACTCCTCCAAGGTAACAGATCAGATTTGATGGCATATGGCAGTGCCCTCAAGCAGAGGGGAAGCACTCAGGCAAGCAGCTTCTACCTATGTGTCTACTTTAGCATTTCCAACATATACTGTTGCATACTGTGACCAAGGTGCCCCACGTTGCTGCCTGAAAATGTTGCATTATTCCTGCTTCAGTAGCATGGTGAACAGCTGCCAAAGCAGGTAGCTGTGGGGAAGAGGATATAGGAAGTCAGACAGGAAACTCTGTCTTCATGTAATTGGATATGTCTGCCCAGTTCTGGCTGGAACATCCTTTCAGTCTTGTGTGAATTAGCTGCCCAAATGAAGCACTCAACCGTTCGCCAAGAAGAACTTCATCAGTATTTTGAAATACTTTATTTAAAAAAAAAAACTTTTTTTAAAAACCCCAAAGGGTTTTAAAAAAAAATCTTCGGATGGTTTTGGAAATCCATTCTCTTTCCAACTCAGTCAATGAGATAAAAAGAAAAGCTTTGATTATCTTAATACACAGTACTTTCAACTTTTTTCTTGCAATTTTGAATGGTTGTAAAATAAAGTGTTGTTGTGCAGTGGGTTATGAGTTGGACTGTAAACAGCAAGGTCAGCCAGTCAAAACCACCCACTGCTCTAGGGGAGAAAAATAGGCTTTCAACCGACATAAGACGTTATAGTTTCAGCAAACCCACAGAGGCAGTTCCACTCTGCCCTGTAGCGTCACCATCGATTGGAATCAAACCAATGGCAGTGAGTTTGTTTGTTTGGTTCGTTTTATTGTTTACCCCACAAGTTGCTTGGTGGCACTATGAGATGACATTGGAGATGCTTACAGAAAAATTGGCTATTCCAAAGCGCCAGCTGTTCCTCAGAAGAGAGATGAGGCTATCTGCCTTCATAAACATGTTCAGTCTCAGAAACCCTCAGGGTCTCAATGAGTCCGTATCAAGTAGATAGCAATGGGCTTTGATTTTGTTTTCTTCGTTTTATTGTTTATCCCTTCCCCATTTGGCCTAGGTCTTTTCCAACTATCCTATAAGGAGAAAGGCCAATTCTTGACAGGTATTTACAAGTCTGATGATAGATGTTGGAATCACCTACTCTTGCCCTGTCTCAACTCCCTACTCACCTGCTTGTCAAGGAAAATCGCATCCACACACTTCCATCCAGTTGCCCTTTTAGAATTGTCTCTGGTATCAGAGGAAGACATGGAGAACTTTGACATCAGGCACATGATATGTTGGAAGGAATTTCTTAACTGGGGAAGATGTGGACCATTTGCCATGACCAAGACTGCTCTGGCTGCTTGGGGGTCAATTGGTCTGAGTTCTAAGCTAAGGGTTGCAAAGGATTAAAAGAACTGGACTACACAAATAAAAAAGGGGTGTTGGTCTGGATAAACTAGGGCAACATCCACAGAATTGCATATAAGAGAGAATGTATATAAGAGAGAGTTATGTATATATAAGGATGTGTCCATTAAGGAAGCATCCCAACCCAGTTATGTCCAGGCCCCTAAGTCCAACATTAACCCATTTGTCTGACACCAATCTACAAAGTCCTCCTCAGTCTCCCAAAGCACATGCAGTAACACTGACTGCATGAAGAAAGCCAAATCAGTGAATGTGTAAGCATCTCAGCACTGGCAAAGGTCTCCTCATGGCTGCTCCAGCACTCACAGCTGCATTCAGGTAGGTCCATGTGTCGTCTCAGACATGTCTTGCAGTAAGTGAGCCTTGGAGGCCGAAGCAGAGAACTGGCTAAGGCAGCTGCACCCTGATCCGGCCATCAGAAAGCAAGCAAGCCGAGAACTAGAAAGGTGAGGTTCACCGAGCCATTTATCTCTCCTTTCTTCAATTAATGCCACATGTGTTTATTGGCCAGGTTGGCACAATAAACCTTAACTATCTCACAAGGTGATGATTGCAATGACAGCTGTAGAAGATTCTGGGGTTTGAACCCATTAGCTAATTGGAGTCGATCTACTTTGAGGTAATATAAGTTTATCGACACTGCCTCATTCTTTTGTTAACTAATAGCCCCCAATTCTCTACATTTGAACTTTTTTGAGATATCTTGGATTTTTTGTTCTTTATTTTTGAAATCGTTTTTCTTGCAAAAAGGGGAAAAGCAAAGGGACAAGGAAGCATTCCATATTACAAAGAAGAATGGCTTTCTAACCATCAGTATTTGAGTCAGGTATAAACCTAAACATATTTCAGTGGGTTATTTGGAATTAAAAAGAGAAAAGAGGGCTAAGCCCCGGTGGCGTAGTGGTTGAGTGTGGGACTGTGGTCCACTGGCTTGGTGGTTCAAATCCAGAGCAGTTCTCCAGGAGCAAGCTTGGGCCTCCCACTCCCACCAGAGGGCAGTGATGCCAAAAAGAGAAAGAGAGAGAGAGAGAGAGAGAGAGAGAGAGAGAGAGAGAAAATAGGAAAGTAGGGGGGCTGAGCCCCGGTGGCGTAGTGGTTGTATGCAGGACTGCGGCCCACTGGGATGGAGGTTCAATTCCAGCAGAGGCTCCACAGGAGCAAAAGCTGGGCCTCCTACTGCCACCAACAGAGGGCAGTGATGCCCCCCCAAAAAAAAAAACCAAACCAAACAAACAAACAAAAAAGAAATAGGAAAGTAGGAGTTTCTTTCAGGAAATATTAAGTGTTTCCAAAAATTAAAAACTATGCATGTGGATATATAATAAGTATTTTGTTGTGGTTAGGAAGAGGAACATACAGAAAAGAGGGCAATTATAAAGTATATCCTGTATTCAGTTCACAGCAAACTCATAGGACTGAAAGCCTGGTCTTTCTCCAGTGGAGTGATTGATGGACTTGAACTGCTGAACTTAAAGGATCAACTCATGTGTTCAAGTTAGGAGCCCAAGTGGAGCTTCTCCATAAGCACCAGATTGCTAACTTCAAGGTCTGTGGTTCTAACCCATCACCTTCTCTGTGGAAGAAAGATGAGGCTGTCTGCTCCCTAACAGATTTACAACCTTGGAATCCTTGTATGAAGTGTCTAAATCACAGGGCATATTCAGGCTCAAAATGAAATCTCCTTAACATTTTAACTCACTTCATCCTCACAGTCACTTAAATGCATAGAATCATCTGCGTTTACACTGGTCAACTCAGGACACAGAAAAGCTAACAAGTTCAGAACATGAACAAAATCTTTAAATATGCCTTCTTCTTTTTTAAATTGTTTTATTGGGGGCTCATACATCGTTTTTCACAATACATAAATACATACATTGTGCCATGCTTTTTCACATGCCTGTTGCTGTCATCATTCTCCAAACATCAATTTTTCCACTTGAGCCTTTGACCTCAGCTTCTCATCTTTTCCCCTCCATCCTTGCTCCCCTCCCCCACCAACTCTCAATACTTTATAGATTATTATTGTTTTGTCATAACTTATGCTGCCCGATGTCTCCCCTCACCCTCTCCACCAATGTCCATCCTCCTGGTAGGAGGTTGTGTGTAGATCCTTGTAGTTGGCTCCCCCTCTCTGCTCCACCTCTCCTCCACCCACCCAGTACCTCCACTCTTACTACGGGCCTCAAGAGGTTCATCTGTCCTGGGTTCCCCATATTTCCATTTCCCTTCTCTCCCAGTGTACCTCCTCCATTCCAGCTGAATTTGGAAGGTAGAATTGGGCCCATGATAGTTGGGGGGTAAATATGTCTTCTCCCTTGAAAACTCCACTCTTTTACTTCCACCGAGACCATTTAACCACCAGTACCCCCAAGTTGCTTTCAGTCTCCTAGTGACCCGAGGCTGTGAATCTTTACTACAACAGATGTTATTTTAGATGGTGAGAGTGAGTTCTAACCCATAACAACCCTATGCACCAGAGAACAAAACAGTGCAAGTCCTCACAATTGTTCCTCTGCCTGGGTTCATAGGGGCAGCCAGAGTGTCAATCCATCTGTCACCTTGAGGGCCTTGCTCATTCTCCATGGCCCTCTCCTTTGTCTCCTCCTTCTGTCACCCTGAAGAGCGATGCAGGCCTGGAGCCACAGAGACTTCATGGCCATGCTTTCCTTGTGGCAGCATCGAGGTCCCTCCATCCAGACAAGAATTGGCAAATCCTCCAGCCACATCCTTCCTTTCCGTCTCTTGTCGGAACTGCAGGCTGAGAACACTTTAAAATATTGCTTTGATGTTTAAAAAAAAAACAAAGGGAATAATAGTTGATGACAAGAGAAAAAATTTAAATTACATGAAATTCTAATTTCAGTGTCTTGTAAAGTTTTACTAGAAAACAGCCCCCCCCTTGCATCATTTGCATATTGCCTTTAGCTGCTTTTTGCATGACAATTGCAGGGTTGAGTAGTTGTGATAGACACTATTTAGACCAGCAAAGTCTAAAATGTTTGCATCTGGTCCTTTAGAGAAAAGTCTATCCTTGCTTAGAGGAGTCCTGTGGTGCAGTTGGAAATGCAGTTTCCGGGGAGAAGTGCTGTCTGCTTCTGCAAAGATTTACAGCCTGGGGAACCTTAATTAAGGTTGCTATGCGTTAGAATCCACTCACTAGTCAGGATTTTGCAGGGGATTATAGGATACGCTATGCCAAGGTATTCAACTGGGTGGAACATAGCAAACTATGGGTAACCTTGAGAAGAATGGGAATTCCAGAATACTTCACTGTGCTCCTGAGGAATTTGTACATGTATCAAGAGTTAGAGTGGGAGGTGCAGCCCAGAGCACCTGAGGGTGATCTTTCCAGCTGGTGTGAAGTAACAAGCCAGGTCAGTTTTCTATCAAAAGAAGGAAGTATGGAGGTGAGGGCCAGTGTTCTTGCCCCTGATGGACAAAAGATGGCAGACAGTACGGAAGTGAACATTGGAGAGATGAGAGGCTGTGGCCTGACAGGGATCCGTGAGCAGGTCGGGGTGGTGGGGGGGGGGGATGGGGGTGGTGGTGAAGCAGAGTTCTTGTCTTTCCTTGGCTGTGGATACCACCAAGCTGGAGCTGAGTCAGTGTCGGGGACATCCCGAGCTGAAGGCAGCAAGGAGGTCAGACGGTCCACCCTCACATCCCCTTCCCTTTCCAAACTTCAGAATGACAGCCCGGAGAGTATGGGAGGAGGTGGGCAGGCGGGGAGCTGGGAGAATGGATGGGAGATAGATGACTGTCTAACCCCACTCAAAGGGGGCGCACAGCACAGCTGTATGGGAAAGGAGATGGTGGATGGGGTGAGACATGGTATAAGTAAATAAATAAGTAAGCAAATATGGGTACATGGGAAGTCAGGTGAGGGAGGGAGGGGACAAATGGGAGCTGATGTCAAAGTAGTACAAAAGGAAACAACAAAGGGCTGAGCCCCGGTGGCGTAGTGGTTGTGTGCAGGACTGCGGCCCACTGGGATGGAGGTTCAATTCCAGCAGTGGGGCTGGGCCTCCTACTCCCACCACTAGAGAGCAGTGATTGCCCCCCCCTACCCCCAACGAAGAAAAAGGGCTGAGCCCTGGTGGTGGTTGTGCGCGGGACTGCGGCCCACTGGGACAGAGGTTCAATTCCAGCAGTGGAGCTGGACCTCCTACTCCCACCACCGGAGAGCAGTGATGCCCCCCCCAAAAAGGAAAGAACATTTTGAAACTAATTGTGGTCACAATCTACAATACTGCTTGATGTGATTGAACTATGCAATGCTTTGATGTCTGGAAGAGCTCCCGGTAAAATGATTATAAAAATAAAATGAAAAACAAACAACATCAATTCTCAATTTTTTTTTAAAGAGTGTGGGAAAAGAACAAGAGAACACAGCACGCTTTAAAATTACAAAAGGCCTACTCCCACCACCGGAGAGCAGTGATGCCCCCCCTCCCCCCCAAAAAATAAATAAATAAAATAAAATTACAAAAGGTCTGTAACAGGGTTGTAACCTGTCACCATACATAGTTAAGCTGTATGTTTAGCAAATCATTAGAGAAGCTGGATTGTATGAAGAATGCAGCATCTGAATCGGGAGAAGGTTTATTAACAATCTGTGATATCCTTGTTGAAAGTGAAGAGGTCTTGAATCACTTGCTGATAAGGATTACAGTCTTTGATTTAGATTACAACTCTATCAAGAAGACCAAAATTCTCACCACTGAATCAATAGTAACAATATGACACATTGAGAAAAGACGGAAGTTGTCAAAGATTTTGTCTTGCTTAGCTCTCCAATCAATGCTCATGGAAGCAGCAGTTAAGTGCTCAATCATTGAGTTGAATTAGAGGAATCTGCTGCACAAGACTTCTTTAGTGTACTGAAAGAAAGATGTTACTTTGAGGATTAAGATGCCCTAAACCCAAACAATGGCATTTTCAAGTATCTCATATGCTTGTGAAAGTTGGACATTGAATAAGGAATACCAAAGAAATATCACTTCTTTGAAAACGCATTTGAATTGGGGAATGAAGAAGAATATTGAAAGTACCATTGACTGCGAAAAGGACAAACTGATCTGTCATGAAAGAACTATGGGGCTGAGCCCCGGTGGCGTAGTGGTTGTGTGCGGCCCACTGGGATGGAGGTTCAATTCTGGCTCCCAGGAGCAAAGGTTGGGCCTCCTACCCACCACCAGAGGGCAGTGATGCCTAAAAAAAAAAAAAAAGCTTAAAAAAAAAAAAAAGAACTATGACTAGGGTCAGAATAGACTTGATGGCACCAAACAGAAACTATCCTTAAGGTCAGAAGTTTGAAACCACCAGACTCTCCTTGGTACTAGGAGGAGGCTTTCTACTCCTGTGAAGGTTGCAGTCTTGAAAACCCACAGGGACGGGTTTACCTTGCCTTGTGGCATTGCTATGAATCAGAATCAACTCAATGGCAATGAATTGTTGCTATACCTGCTTAAGGAGAGATTGGTGGTTCAGTGGTAGAATTTTTGCCTTCTGTGCTGGAAGCTTGGTTTTGATTTTTGATCAAAGTGTCTCATGAGTAGCTACCACTCATTGGTGAGTAGTGACTCGCATGTTGCTCTTATGCTAAAAAAAAAAAAATTTGCAGCACAGTTTCCAGACTAAGAGAAACTATCAAGTGAGGTCTGTAAATATATCTCAGAAAGACAGTTAATGTAAAATGGATCTATACGGACATATTTTCCTATGTACAACCAGTCATGTGCATGACAAAGAACTTGACAGTGTTCATTTCTTTTGTCTATGGGCTCACCATGAGCCTGGTGCTAATGCTGTGACAACTAACAGCAGCATAGTTCATTACCTATCTCCCCAGCTACCTAAAGGACTCCACCTCTTTATAGCCCCACCGGGCAGAACTGCTCCATAGGGGCCCCTGTGACTGTCAACCAGGCACCTCTTTCTTACCTGGAGCACCTGGTGGGTTTGAACTCTTGAGTGTTAGTCTGGGTATGCTGGAGAAACAAATGCATAGATCCTCATGTGTGTACAGGAAAGAGCTTTATATTAAGAGTAACTGAACATTAAGAAAAGGTACCAGCCCCGTTCAGATCAAGTCCATATGACTGATATTAGCCCATATGCTAGTATCACTCTCTAAGTTCTTCTTCAAACTCCTGCAACATACAGAATGCCACTGAGTTCAAGAAGCTCTCAGGTCAGTGGATGGAAAGTCTTGTGCATCCAGTGGTAATAGAAGCATCACAGCACTGGCGCGGGTCTCCATGTGACTCCTCCAGCTCCAAGGCTCTTGCTGCCATCAGCATCGCTCCATGGGACTTCTCAACAGGAATGTCAGGCAGGAAGTGAATGTGAGCTCTGCCTCCAGTGAGCTATTTATCTCCTTAGCACTGCCAGATGAGGTCATTGAACTGCAACCTGATGACAAGCCCACCTCCATCCTTTCATTCTTAGTTCTCTCAAGTTGATAGCAGATGATGTAACTACCACACACTGGCCATATAGCTAGCAGCCCAAAGCTTAACCCACTGAGCTCCCAGGATTCCTGGCTTAGAAAAGTATATGAAGGAGAAAAAGGAAACATTTTGTCCTTCAAAATATTCCCCTAAATTCTAGGGAGGATACAGGAATTATTAAATAGATGTCAAATTTATGACAGTCAAAATTATATTATTAGTTCATAATGATACTCTTATGTATGCATCTTTTCACTTTTTTCAATCAGTATTTTCATCTTTACTTTGCAGCGTATTGCAGAGGAAAAAGTTTAGGAGAGGAGGGATGATGGAGACACAGTCCTGGCTTGGTTCCTAACTAAATTAAGCAAATCACTTAATCTTCTTTGATTTCAATATTCTTATCTCCAAATGTAGACTGGACAAGATAATCCCTAAGGTCTCTTAAAGTAATAAAACTGATGGTCTTTGTAACTTGCAATATAATTTTCGAATGCAAAGTGATCACAAAGACTTATAGCAGTTATGATATTGCATTTGTGGTAGAATGTTGATAATATTTATGATTGATTTTTAACTCCAAATCCTTAGTCTGTATCTCAAGTCCCAATTATGACACTCTCCCTACAGAAAAATATGAGCAACTTTATGGTGATGTGCATCTCAAGATCCACAGATGCACTGAGGTAAAAGCTATATAAATTTTTACAGTTCTATACTTTATTACCAACTTGAGATTGGGACTCTTTTGGAAAGGACTACAAAAAAACATGGTGGCAGCTACATAATCTCCTGTCAACTTGAGCAAAGGGGTGGGGTTTAGCTTGTAAATCAGGGAGTGATAACTGTGTATGGGCAAAGACTTCTCCTGAGGATTGGGGAAACTCCTGCCTTTCTCCCTGGAGGCGGGACACACACACTCTCTCTGCTGGATATTCCTGTTGACAAGTCACATGAACCCATGCTGATGGCAGCCAGATTCCTGCAAATACTTCTACCACCCCTGGATCCACAAGATTTTTCACCCACTGGCCTGTGATCTTCCTACATTAAATATCATTGCATGTGTTGCATGAATTTGAAGAGGAATTTATGGACAAGTCTTGGACACACGGGCTAATATCAGACATCTGGACTTGATCAGAACAGAACTGGGATGTTTTCTTAATATACAATTATGCTTTGATATAAAGCAGTCTTAAACATATGAGTGTCCCTGGATTTGTTTCTCTAGTCAATCTGAACTAACAACCACTGACATACATTTTTGTAAATACTCTTATGGGGGCTATTACATCTTTTATCATAGTCCTTACACTCCTCCAGTGTGTCTAGCATATTTGGACATACGCTACCATCATCATTTTCAAAGCATTTTCTTTCCACTTGAACCCCTGATGTCAGTTCCCCCTTTCTTCTCCCTACCTCCACTGCCCATCCTCCCTCATGAACCCTTGATAAGTTATAGATTAGTTTTTCCATCATGCATCATTCTCCATTGCCCCTCACCCACTTTTCTATTATTCGTCCCTCTGGGAGGAAGTTCTAGGTTGATCCTTGAGATCAGTTCCCTCTTAATCCCCCCACCCTCCCCTAATTCTCTACTCTCTACTCTCTATCTCTACTCTCCTTGTTGGCTCTGGGGGACTTATCTATCCTGGATTCTCTGTGTTGTGGGCTCTTGTCTGTAGCAGTGTACATGTTCTGATCTAAACCGATTTGTAACAGAGAACTGAGGTCATGATAGTGGGGGGAAAGATGCACCAGAGAAATAGAGGAAAAGTTGTGTGTTTCATTGGGGCTATCCTGCACCCTGACTGGCTCATCTCTTCTCTGTGACCCTCTGTGAGGGAATGTCCAATTGTCTACAGATGAGCATTGGGTCTCCACTTCATGCCACTCACCCCATTCACCTTGTATGTGGTTTTTCCCTGGGTCTTTGATGCCTGATACCTGATCTCATTGATACCTCATGATCACATAGGCTGGTGTGCTTCTTTCATGTGGGCTTTTTTGCTTCTGAGCTACCTGTTTATCTTTAAGCTTTTAAGACTCCAGCTTTTAAGACTCTTTTGATACCTGGGCACCACCAGCTTTCTTCACCACATTTCCTTATGCACCCATTTTGTCTTCAGCAATCATGTCAGGAAGGTAATCACAGAATGCCAGAGTGTTAGAACAAAGTTTTCTTGTGTTAAGGGAGTACTTGAGTTGGAGCCCAATGTCCATTTGCAAACCATAATTCTTAAAATATAGATATGATTACATAGTACTATTCCCATCTCATTATATATATATATATATATATATATATACACACACACACACACACACACACACGCCTGTATTTAGGCCCTATAAATGTCCTTTGCCTCCTGATTCTTTCCTTTTTACTTCCCTGTTGTCTCAACATCATGTTTAGCCTTCATTCAGGTTTACTATATCCTTGCTGTTACATTGCCCTTGATACCACGACCTTCCTTCTATTGGTCTTAGTTCCCTTGTCCCTGGATCGGTCCCCCCTCCCCTTCCATTCTCCATCCTCCCCTTCTTCTAAATTCCTCCAGGAATCATTTGGTCCTGTTCTTTTCATTTCCTTTTTTTTTTTGGGGGGGGGGGGCAGAAATCACTGCCTCCAGTGGTCATGGGTGCTACCCAGTGTTGCTCCTGAGAGCCACCGCTGGATTTGAACTGCCAAGCCCGTGGGCGGCAGTCCTGCACTCAACTTACTTACGCCACCGCGGCTCAGCCCTCATTTCCAAATTATTTATCTTGCCTATCTTATCTAGATAGATATACATACACATTAATAAGTGCAACAACCAGGCAAAGCTAAATAATGCAATAAAGGAAGTCAAAACCAACATAACAACAACAACAGACAAGCACAAAATAAAAATAACAAAAAGAAAGCCACTGACAGAAATGGAAAATCCTATAAATCATCCAAGGTCTGTTTGTTGGCCTTCAGGAGTGCTTTCCAGTCAAGTCTGATGGGGTGCCACACTGTCTCCAAAGTCTATTTTTGGCATTCCTCATGGTTTTCATCAGTCTGCACCCCTGTTGCTCTGCTGCTTGCCCTCAGTGTCTCGCCCCAACGTGATGAGGCCAGACCATGCACTATTCCCACATTCTGTCTCCAGTGCTGTTCCCTGGAATGTCATGACTCAGTGCAGTATGCCATGTCTCATGGTGGGCCTATATAATCCTTCCCTATAATCCTTCCTGTGCACTTCCTGCTCTGAGGAGGAATATCATCCTTGGGGTTTGTTGGGTCAGGATGTCCTCTCTTCCCTCTCCATCACTTTGCATTTCTGCCATGTGCTTTAATCCGACATAACCCTCTCCCCAAGCTGTAGTCCCAGTGCTGCCCTCTGAAGTACACTATTTTTTTTTTGGGGGGGGGGGCGGTTGGGGAAGCAGTGTTCACATAGTGGGGATTGAGGCCAGCCCTGCAGACCTCTCTATTGGTTTCCTGGTACATGCCGGTATGTTGTATTTGCGTCTTGGGGCATTAGGTTGAAGCCTGGTCTCTCTCTCTCTCTTATATCTCCTGTAGAGATATAAGCAATACCCTCCCCTTTGGGTGTTCCCTCCTACCCATGGCTTTTTTCCCCTCTCTTTCTTCCCCCCTCTTATTTAGTTTGCTGCCCTATGTATCCCTGGATTGGATTTTACCCCTGCTATTGGTGCTGGACCTCACCTCAGAGATGTAGGTTTCCCCTATGACCTGTTTTTGTTTTTGTTTTGTTTTAAAGTTTACCTCAGTGGACTCATGTTGTACTTGTCTTTTTGTGCTTGACTTTACTTAGCATGATTTCCTCCAGTTCTTCCCATGCTGCAATGTGCTTCATGTATTCATCACTGTTTTTTAGGGACTTGTAGTACCCCATTGTATATGTGTACCACAGTTTTTTGATCCATTCATCTGTTGGTGGAAATTTGGGTTGTTTCCAACTCCTTGCAATGGCGAACTATGCTGCAATGAACATTGGAGTACAGATGTCTGGTTGTGGTTTGTTGTTCTTGCCTCTTCTGTGTATATGCCCAGTAGGGAGATTGCTGGGTCATATGGTAGCTCAATGTTCATCTGTTTTAGATATCACCAAATCGATTTCCGTAGTGGCTGTACATACCTACAGGTCCATCAGCAGTGGATGGGGGTCCCTAGAGCCTCTTCAACACTTGTTGCTTTCTGATTTTTTTGAATTGGGCTAGCTATAAGGGTGTTAGGTGGTATCTCATGGTTGTTTTAATTCACTGACATACACTTTAAATTAGCATTTATTATTATTATTTGGTTAAATAATGGATTTAGTTACAGTCTTGGAAACTCACAGGGAGGATTCTACCCTGTCCTCTAGGATCACCGTGAGTGGGCATCGACTGAGAACACTGAGGCTGTTTTGGTTTAGTAATTGACAATGAAATATTGAATTGCTTTTCCAGAATATTCTGTCCATTGACACATGGGCCCAGGCCCTGAAATAAATACTGTTTCTTCGTTGTCTGTACTTCTTTCAGAGCTCATGTTTCACCCTAACTGAGCAATGAGGAAAGCTCAGATGCAGAATTCTCTTTCTTCCCAGGGGCAGCTCACAGCTAATTCTGCATTGCCCCTCTGCCTGAGAAACAACGAAGTACTCAGTTCAGTGTCAGTTCCTTCTAACTCCTTCCTAAGACTGTAGGATTCCTATTAACTACTTATGAAGATGAGCAGCAGACCCTGTGCCCCACCTTAAATGGAAGCTAATAAGAAACCACCTAGAAGTGGGCTGTAAAGAAACAAGCGCTTTGTCTATCTTTCTGTAACGTTTTTTGCATGGTTCCCATTGAGATCTCAAGATATTTACTGCTAAGTTTCTGGGGGATACAAATGGTTACATTCACTTAACGGTAACTGAAATGTTGGGAGTTAGACTCCACCCAGAGGCACCTCAGAAAAACAGTCTGGCAATTTGCGTGATGGTGCTGGTGAGGAATACTGAAATCCTGAGGGCTGCCAAAAGGACAGGCAAATCTGCTTTGGAGGAAGTACAGCCAGAAGGCACCTTAGAAGCAAGGATGAGGGGTTGGGCTGCCACTACAAGGTTGAAATTTCAAATTCAGCAGTTATTCCACAGGAGGAAGATGGCTGTGTCTACATCTCCAGATGCAAGGATGGTGAGACTTCATCCACGGGGTTTGTACATGTCTGCAAGAGAGATCAGTCCCTGGAAAAAGGCTATCATGCTTGGTAACATAGAAGGGCAGCAAAAAAGGGGAAGTCATTTTGACAAGCTGGACTGACACAGTGACTGCAATCATGGGCTCAAGTACAATAGCAATTATGCCGATCATGCAGGACTAGGCAATATTTCATTCTGTTATATGTCGGATCACTATGAATATGAACCAACTTACAACAATATCAAGTTACTTCTGGAAAATTAACCATGGAAAACCAACTTGAAGACAGTTCTAATGTACACACATGAAGCTGCCATATGTTAGAATTGACGCTACAACACATATTCTCTCTCACACACACATTCACACTTGTCCTTTCAACACACTAGTCTAGTAGAGGAAATGAACCTGAGAGTGGCACTCAACTAATTTTAAGTTGATCATATAGTATCATAATCAAATTTTTAATCTGGAGGTAGCCTGGATGCCTCTTGTTACTGTCAGATCTTGGTTGCCAGTTAGAAGCATTCCCAGCCCTCTGCAGTTGGGGGTCAGAGGAGGACATTATTTGAGTTCAGCGTAGCAGAGGCAATGTAATGTCTCTCCTCTTCCTCCCACCTGGCCCACACACATCACTGAAACAACAGAAGCAACATCATTCACCTTCAGGCTCAGAATTAATAGACATTCAGTCTGCTCCTGCAGAGCCGGTGTGAGGTTCCAGTCTCCCAAACTGCATGGTTCTGAGAGGCGGTTGTGTAAATGAAGGGTAAATTAAGGAAACATCAGACAAGGCATGCAAGGCTCGCCTCTTTCTGACAACGGGAATCAAATAGAGAGTGAATGTATTCTTTAACAAGCTTACATAATCTCAGGCGTGCAAGCCGCGTCATACACATACGTAACAGGAAAGGGATGTATGAGAGGCATGTGTGTAACAAGAAGGTACATGCTAACAAAATGAGCAGGTTCCAGAGTTAACATGGTGGCCTAACCTTGGTCATCTCCAAGCTACTTGACTTTCAGGGAGTGCTAGTGTCCCTGAGCTCTGTTCCAGGAGACAGTCTATGATCCTTATCAGAAGGGAGTGGGCCATACTTAGGATAGGGTGGTCTGCCAGCTCATCATGGCACACAACCTTAAGGCAGAAAGCCTTCAAGCAGATAACCTTCAAGGCTAGCAACTATGTGCTTGAAAGCAGTACCTTAAAATTGGCATTCTTATGGGGGGATGTTGTAGGGAACAACTAACCTTTAGTTAGGAGATTGTGACTGGCATTCATCTCCAACTCACAAGCATGTGTGAAGAGCTTCCTCCACCAGAGTCTCCCTCCCAGACTACGAGTGTAGTGAACTAAAAATGAGTGTAGATAATTTGTCCCGGTCCACTCTCTTCCCAGTTCTCAGTTTCCCACAAGCCAGATTCATGAATGCAATCAAAATGTATGACTAAAATAATTGTGAACTACATTAAACAAAACATTAACATATAAGCCATTGGAGCAATATATCAACAACCCTGATGTCCAGATAAGTCTTTCTCTCTCTCTCTCTCTTTTTTTTTTTTTTTAGGGCATCACTGCCCTGGTGGTGGGAGTAGGAGGCCCATCCTTTGCCCCTGTGGAGCTGAAATTGAACCTCCGTCCCAGTGGGCCGCAGTCCCGCGCACAACCACTACGCCACCAGGGCTCAGCCCAAATAAGTCTCTCATGAGTATTCTAGGCCCTTTACTTTAAAAATCTGTAATTATATGCCCGTGACAGACAAAATCATCAGCGACGTAGACTGATCAAGTGTAGCAAAGACCCAAAAGGCACACACTATGTTGTTTTGGTGGCTGTTTGTTTTTAAAGGAAGAAAGTCAGGGCTGGAACATAAAAGACATTATCGGGAATGTTTTCCCAGTTGTCATGGTGGCCTGGCCAAAGTGGTGAAGACCCAGCCAAATGTTCCTAATTCTTTGCCTTGCTCTTAGCCCAAACCCTTCTTTCCATCCATTGAGCCTTACTCTTTAACCTTCCAGTTGTGCTTTATCCTGCGTGCGACAGACACTCCTGAGACTGATTTCCTGAAGCCCCAAAGGTGTAGTTACTTGCCATTCATTCCATTCTGACTGATAGTGCCACGTGCTATGATCTTTCAGTAGCAGATCACCAGACTTCTTCAAAGGCCCCCTCTAAGAGAGTGGAATCACTAGCCTTTTGGCTGGGGAAAGAACACTTAACTGTCCGTGCCACTCAGGACTGTGTGCAAGCACAAGAAGCACCTTCAGAGACCCCAGAGGCCAGAGCAGAAACCACCAGGTTGAAAGGATGGTCCTCATAGACTGACTTGCCCGAGGTGCTGGGACATGCAAAGGCTGTCATGCGCAGATACCATTTTTGAGAAGGTGCCAGTGAGTCCACAAACTTTTTCCTGATGGTTCCAGCCAAAAGGACAGGATGCATAAAGGAATATGTGTATATATTCCAATATATACCATACCATCCAATATGACGTTAACCCTCAAATGACTAAAAAGATAATAGTGGATTTGGTTTGGGGCCTTTATAAATATACTATTCAAAAAAATAACTGTAACATGGGGGATGCCCTTGAGTGGAAGAATTGAGGTTCAGTATAGCTCTGTTTTACACCCTAGCTGAAGTTTTGTTTCTTCAAATGGATGCTTCCCTCAAAAGGCCACATGTAGTATTCAAGGACAGTTCTGTCCAGTAGAAGGAAAGTATGCCATTGTTTCTAAATAAGTAAATGAATAAACACATGTACACACAGCTTTCATATGTGAGTTGAATCTCACAAGACTGTTCCTAAACCTAGATAAAAGGTGGTGTGGTGGTGGATGGGTTGGGGGAGGAGAGAGAGAGAGAATGATTGAGTCACAAGCAGTATTTGGGACCAGAAGTTGGTTTGATTCAACCTGTAAATGGGTTAGAGGTAGACTGATATTAGGAACCCAACATGACAGTCCATTTCCTTGTCCAGAAGGAACAACCTGGTACAACCCTTTCCTGTATCTCAGGCACAGCTGAAAACAAGGATTCAGGATTTTGAGATCTTCGATGTTATATCCTTGAGTGCACAACTTACAGGCTAGCACTCTGTGGCAGTTGGGATGGAGGAACAGAGGAAAGGGGGAAGAGAATAACAGAGAATTGAGTCTTTCAGTTTCCTCTAATGGACCTTTGCTCAGTCCAATTCCACCCAAGTTGACGGTGAGAGTGGTCCATCCAGTTATCTGGAGTTACTATTATGCCACACAGAAATCTTTAGCTCTTATTGGGGAATAACATCCAGCTTCATTTTCTCATAATTATCTCTCCTAATGCTCATTCATCCCCTGTGTAATTTATTTAACAAATGCTTATTCAGATTCTGCCCTTGGTCCCTGGGTGGTATAAGAGGTTGAAGTGTCTGGCTGCTAAACAAAATGTTGGGGGGTTGAGTCTACCCGAGGTCCCTTGGAAGAAAGATTTGGTGACTACTTCTAAAATATCTACATTGAAAACTCACAGGGGCATAGTGGTACTCTGAGACACATGGAGTCACTGTGAGTCAATAGTGACTTTTTTCCTCTGGAGCTACACTAACTCTATTTAAGAGAAAAGGCAGAAAAATCAAGGTAGGTGTCTATGGACCAGACATGTAACAAACATGATCTTATTTAACTAAACCATTCTATAAAGTAGATCTTAGGTTTCCATTTTATCTGTGACAAGAGACAGCTCAGAGAAATTGAGTAGCTTAAAAGACAACTTGTGACCAGGAAAAGACACCATGGAAATGTAACCTAGTTCTCTACACCCAGGTTTTTCCAGAAGTCCCAAGCTAAATTTTAAAAGGAAGATAGTTTCCATATTGAAATGATAGTCACTAGATGACCTAAATAATTTCCTTCCAAATATTTTGTAATTGTAATCATCTGGAATTGGGAGTAAGAAGGGGAGGGGTGGGGAGGAGTGAGGATTGTGATGTTGGTATCACAACTTGGTAAGTATAATGAATGTCCCCTAATTGTCCTCTTACAAAGTAGGTAAAAGGGTAAACTGTTTTTTTTTTGTTTTTTTTTTGGGCATCACTGCTCTCCGGTGGTGGGAGTAGGAAGCCCAGCCCCACTGCTGGAATTGAACCTCCGTCCCAGTGGGCCGTAGTCCCGCGCACAACCACTACGCCACCGGGGCTCAGCCCTAAAAGGGTAAACTTTTTGTTAAACATATTATAGGGCAATAAGATAAAATATAAAGATGCCACAGTCTAGCCCAGTATAAATAAGATGCCCATTTGGGAAGACTCTTAGAAAGAAAGCTGAAGCTGGGCCTTTTGATTCCAAGATGTGTCAATTTACTTGGGAAACAAAAGTGTATATGCTCATTCCTGCACAGTCTAAGTAACAATATGGGAGGAAAATGAGTTTCTATAACCCCAGGGAAAGTTTGGAGTTATTGACAAAGTACCTACTTTAAGCTTGCTTGTTGGGCTGGAGAAATATGTAGGAACTTAATTACTGACCAAGTCTTACCAAATATGGGCAAGTTTGAGTGGATTCTCTATGGTTGGGCTCTTTCTTTGCAAGAACTTTGACCTTGATGGCTATCTACCCAGTACCTTGCCAATCAACACATAACATATTTAGAAAGGAAGGTGTTTTATTCTGACTTTCTGTTGAAGCCTTCAGATACAGCCAGCAGCTGGATGATCCAGGTGAACTGAACACTTTTTGCCTTAATTGCCCTGCTTGTATAAAGATAATTTTCTCAATTCTCCATTTCATTTTGCATGTGTAAGATGAAGTCTGACAGTAGTTGCTCATGCACTATTAATTCAAGTTAACAAGCAACTAAAACTTGGCAATAAATTTGTATTTCAGGCTCAACCTTGATTTTGCTTACGACCTCCACAGAGATATGCTTGCTCATATTCCTCTCTTTGAAATGTATTCTACAGACAGACATGATGTGAAGTCTCATATATATGTGGTATAAAATGTGTAATAGAGATAGAAACTTAATAAGTGAGCAAACATTTTTTAATTGGCCAATAAGTGGAGCATCTTTTCTACCACTTGTCTCCTCAATTTGTCCGGCTGGGTTGACTTGCATTTGGTTGTGATGCTGGAAGTTATATCATCAGTATTTCAAATATCAACAGTGCCCTCCATGGGGCAGGCTGCTATGGAGCTTCCAGACGAAGGCAGATTAAGAAGAAGGAAGAGGCAGTCAACTTCCAAAAAAGTTGTTGCTGGAAATATTATGAGTAACACTCGGATATTATCTGATGTAATGCCAGAAAAGGAGGCACTTGGGTTGGAAAGCATTCGAAATGTGATTGGGGAAAAACTGTCACCCCAAGATAGAGTCAACCTTAATAATGGATGGAGCAAAGGTCTATGACATTCAGTTGTTGTGGTAGTTACATAATCTGTTGTCAACTTGAGACTTAAAAGTGAAGGGATGGAGCTTAGCCTGTCAATCAGGTCGCTGCTTGATGACCTCATTTGGGAGTGCTAAGGAGATAAATAGCTCACTGGAGGCTTGATACACACTTTCTGGGCTACACATTCCTCTTGACCAGCCACATGGAGCTATGCTGATGGTAGCCAGAGTTTTGTAGATGGAGGATCCACGTGGAGACCCACTCCAGCTCAGAAGTGCTTCAAACACCACTGGATCCACAAGACTTTCCTTCCATTGGCCTGTGAACTTTCTGCACTCAGTGCCATTGGATGTGTTGCATGAGTCTGAAGAGTTTATAGACTGCTACTGGACATATGGGCTAATACTAGACTTATGAACTTGATCTGGACTGGACTGGGATTTTTTTCTTAATGTACAATTACTCTTGATATAAACTCTTTCCTATACACATATCAATATCTATGAATTTGTTTCTCTAGTCTACCCAGATTCATAGACTTGCTGATGTGGCATAACTCAAAATGAGAGGAACTAGCTGTGTGGTGCTGAGATTTTAT